>JAJOOR010013355.1:0-56747 GCA_036250505.1 Solanum acaule | reverse complement strand
ATCCCCCCCCCCCCCCCCAATCCCGAAAACAAAATTAAGTTGTTTTTAAAAAATATTTTCAATTTCAAAAAATATTTTCTACTCTAGTAAAAATAAAAAATATTTCTCAAAAATATTTTTCATTCATAAACCAAACACTACAAATCTTTTTCAGAAAATATTTTCTACTCACCAACCAAACATGAGAAAATAAGTCAAAAATCTACTTGTTTTTCAGGAAAACATAAATTTATTTTATATTGAAAAGTTATAGGATTTTTTTTTTTACTTTTATGATACAATAAAACTAAATGAAGCATTTTCAACATATTTCATCCAAAAAAAAGACTAAAATATTTTCTCCATGTTGAATTCTTAAGTAGAGTACTATTTACTCATGAAAATATGGGTAAAATATGGATAAACTAGTATTTTACCCAACCCATTTGTTACCCAATCCATTTTTACGTATCAAATATGGGCGGGTTGAATTATTACCCATTTTATGTTGACCCATTTTCAACCCGTCCATTTGCCATCACTATCCATGATAGTAAAAATGTTTGTATCTTTTTAATATGATGCAAATGAGAATGATAAATTAGTAACTGATTTTAGTTGAATTTTAAATTCTTTTCAGAAATAAGAAAAAACTAGAGGGTGATATGAGTAACAAAAAAACCATAGGCCAATTGATTTCACTTTTCATTATTGACTTTAATTCAATAATGAAAAGTAAATAATGAAAATCAAGAAGTAACAACAACTAGAGGTCACAAGAATGAATCGATAATGGAAATCGTAGCTATATAGCACACGAGTCTAGAAAATGACCAACACTAAGCACCTAATGATAACCTAACTGGACCTCATAAGTCCAGAAGGTACACTTGTGCGCAGTTGAATTTAAATAACCCATACGGAGCCCTATAAGCTCGATAAGTACACAAAAGAGCCAAGGAACTATTAGCTTAGCCTAAGAGAGATATTCTATAAGTGCTGAACTCTCGACGAACTCAAACAACGGTAAAGGCAACCTGAATAATCCAATAGAATCACCAAGTCAAGGCTTGAACCCGACATATAAAAGTGACACACACACTTCAACCGTGGCTAATAGGGATACACAAGGGCATTGTACCCAATATTATAAGCATGCACACAAACCTCTAACCACGACTAGTAATTAAGATTTAATGACTTAATTCGATCGTTATATAAAAGCCAACGGAGAAAGAATTTGGGCTGGAAAACTTTTTCATAGTAACTTGGAATTTTCCAACCTAGTCTAGATTTGGACGAAATCGGAGCCTACCATGGGTTTGATGTAGGGTTGATAGTGTTGATTTAAATCTGGGTAATTAGACATCGTTTATATATTCCCGTGCTATATTGATTGTTTGTAGACCAAGAACAAGCCGAAAGAACCCGAAAAGGGAATAATCAAGTTTCTTAGGGAATTCAAGCCTTGTTCGAGGTAGGTGATGGTTGTGATTTCATGTTGGTGTGATGTGTATTTGTAATTACTTAATTATGATGCATGTATGTATGTGAATGTCTTATTATTGATCACACTAATCGTAAATGAGGATGATTGAATAATTGTATGCCATGAATCCTGACTTGATTGTATGATGATGAGAATGTACATTGTGATTGTGATTTTGGCTTGTTGAATGGATCGGGTGTTACATTCCGACACACTAACTGGATCGGTTTCCACGTACCGACATAAACATTGGATCAGATGTCACAATTCGACATAATAACTTGGAACGGGTACCTCGTACTGGTACACTAACAGTTTGGGTGTGGGTTCCATGAGAGGACCATTGAATTGACATAACCGTATATCTTGAGAAATGTCAAATTGTACGTTGTTCGTAAGTGATAATTTATATTGTATATGTTTGGTGTATGCATGTTTATTATTGTTGTAATGACTTATATATGTTTCACCTATTGGGATAGCCGCGTGATCCTACCAGTGCACTATGGTTGTGTACTAATACTTCATTTGCTCTTTCTTTGTTGAGTACGGGGCATCTTCAGGTAGTTATTGACAGAGCTCGCTTAGAAGATCAGTGATCTATCGAATTCAAGGGTGAGCCAGTTCTTCCGGGTTGCCATGGGTTCTCATTTCGTTTATGTCCACATTTTTGGACTTAGACTAGTAATTTAGATTTTCTTCTGTTTAATTGGGCTATACCCATTTCCTTAGACTTATGATCCTTGTTAGAGTTTTGGTACATTGACTTTCAGGTTCCAGGCATTATTTCTGCATTTGGTTGTTAGACTTTTGTTGGAGTTTATGGGAACTCCCTATTTTTCCTTTAGTATTTAAACCTGCTTCCATATCTTTAAACGCCTTAGTTTTGAATAAGTTGTGTAGTTCTTGGTTAGCTTATTAGTCGTAATGGTTCTCCCACCGGAGGGTTAGTGTGGGTGCCAGTCACGATGATCTGGGTCGTGACAAAGTTTGTATCACAACCTAGGTTCATTGATCTCGATGTACCAAAATGAGTCTAGTAGAGTCTTGCAGAATGGTACAGATACGTCTATACTTTTCTTCGAGAGGCTATAGGACTTTAGGAAATCTCTTTGTTTTCTCTTGTCTCCTTCCATGCTATAGCTTGATTCCAATTGGTAACTGGTGATCCGAATTGGTATCTAATCTCCTTCACTCTTCTGTCCGCAGATGGTTAATACTAGGTTAAGCGGTGTCAGGCCCGTAGCTCCCGTCAATGTGCCAGCTGAGGAATCCGTAGAAAGTGGTCATGATCGAGGCAGGGGTATAGGAAGAGCTATGGGCATAGGCCGAGGAAGGGTGGCGCCTACTAAGGATAGAGCACCAGTTTAGAACTCTCCCAGAAATGAGGCCCCTCCTGCGCATCATGAAGAGGTACAATAGAATGTAGAGGTTGAGAATGAGGAGAATGGTTGACAAGAGGAAAAGGTGCAGGCTGAGACTACATGTATTCCTCCCTTAGACTAGTGTTAGCTCAACATAATATGTCGTTCTTGGAAGGATTGGTTTTGTCCTTGTGTGCTTCCCTCTGTTCAAGCAACTCAAGTTCTCGCCAATCCTCCTGTTGCTATCACTGTTCCCAAGGTGGGTGGAACTGTAGATAATGATGCTTTCTTCCATCCTTTATTAGGTTCTGTTATGATTGATAATGAGCATGGGATTTTTATTAAGTTCTTGAATTCGAAACTGCCTGTGTTCCATGGTTTCGAGAGTGAAGACGCCTATCCGTTCATCCTAGATTGCTACGAGAGGCTTCATAAGTTGGGAATTGTCCATCAGCACGGCGTTGAGTTTGTGATTTTCCAACTTCAGGGTGAGGCTAAGTAGTGGTGGAGAACTTATGTGGAATGCAGATCTTCAGTTTTACCCCCACTAACTTGGACCCAATTTCATGCTCTGTTCTTGGAGAAGTATGTGCCCCAGACCTTGTGAGATCATAAAAATGATGAGTTCATGGCTTTGGAACAAGGCGGTATGACTGTGGCTGCTTATGAAGCTAAGTTCCATGCTTTGTCTAGATATGCTACGCAATTGGTGACTACTGAGGAAGAGAGGATCTACCTATTTGTTAAGCGACTATATTCTGAAATACAGGTATTGTCTGTTCATATGACCTCTGCAGGAAAAAGTTTCAATGAGGTAACAGATTTTGTGAAGAAAGTGGACAGGGTGAGGTGAGACGGGCAGGTTAAGGCATTGGCTAAGAAAGCTAAGAATTCAGGCAACTTTCAGAATTCTTATTCCTGTGGTTCAGGAAGGCCGATACTTGCAGCCCGACCAATTCAGTCCGCTATGCCTGCTTTTACAGGTAATTACTCGGGAACTCCACCTCAAAACTTGATTCAGGAAAGCCAGGGAGTCGCACCTTCAGCGAGCATCAGAATATCTTTTGATCACACTTGTTATAACTACCGAGAACCTGGGCATATGAGGAAAGATTGTCCCCACCCACGAATGATGGATTCTGTGCAGCAGCAGCAGACTAGAGTAGTGGTACCTACGGGAAATGGTAATAATGGTTGAGGGCGTCCACAGGGTGGGCGAGGAGGAAATCAGCAAGGCTGCGGAGGTTGGGGAAATGGTAACGCAGGCAGAGGTAAACTACAGCCAGGAAGGGAAGTTGCCCGTCATGATGACAGGGCTCAGTGTTATAGCTTTCCTAGCAAGACCGAGGCAGAGGCGTCTCACGCAGTGATCACATGTACTATTTTTGTCTGTGAGCGGATGGCTAATGTGTTATTTGATCCGGGTTCTACTTATTCTTATGTGTTAGTGCGATTTGCCTCAGAATTTTCTATGATTTGTGATATACTTGATGCCCCCATCAATGTTTCTACCCTAGTTGGAGAGTCTTTTATAGTCACCCATGTCTATCGTGCTTATCCTATTTTTTTTATAGGTCTTCAGACTTGGGTTGATTTGGTGATTTTGGATATGACTGACTTTGATATAATCTTAGGCATGACTTGGTTGCCCCCTATAATGTTGTGTTTAATTATAATACTATGTCTGTGACTCTAGAAATTCTGGGAAGGGAAAAGTTAGAGTGGGAAGGGGTGTACAAGCCTAAGCAAGCAAAGATTATATCCTCCATTCGGGCTAGGAAACTGGTAGGGCAGGGTTGTTTGGCTTTTTTTGGCTCATATTCAGGATGTTGAGGTTGACTCCTCCTCTATTGAGGCTATTCCTGTGGTGTCAGAATTTAGAGAAGTGTTTCTGACTGATTTACCTGGTATGCCTCCGGATAGAGATATAAATTTCTGCATTAATTTATAACCAGGTACCCGCCCCATTTCTATCCCTCCATATCGCATAGCTTCGGTAGAATTAAGAGAGCTTAAGGCTCAAATCCAAGAACTTCTTGATAAAGGATTCATTCGTCCTAGTGATCCCCTTGGGGTGCTCCTATATTGTTTGTTAAGAAAAAGGATGGTAGTATGAGAATGTGTATAGATTACCGACAATTGAATAGGATCACGAAATAAGTATCCATTGCTATAGATAGATGATCTTTTTGACCAATTGCAAGGTGCATTAGTTTTCTCTAAGATTGATCTAAGGTCGGGTTACCATCAGTTAAAGATTAGGCCTGAGGATGTGCCCAAGACGGCTTTTAGAACTCGTTATGGGCACTACGAGTTTCTAGTTATGTCGTTTGGGTTGACTAATGCGCCTGCAACTTTTATGAGTTTGATGAATGGTGTGTACAAACCATTTCTTGATTCGTTTGTTATAGTCTTTATTGATGACATTTTGGTCTATTTGAAAAGTGAGAAAGAGCATGCTGACCATCTTCGTATTGTTCTGGGTGTTCTTGGGAAACAAAAATTGTATGCGAAATTATTCAAGTGTGAATTTTGGTTGACTTCGGTTGCCTTTTTGGGGCACATAGTTTCAAAAGAAGGGGGTAATGGTAGATCCCCAAAAGATTGAAGGGGTTAAGAATTGGGTTCGGCCTAGCTCTGTGACTAAAGTTAGGAGTTTTGTGGGGCTCTCTAGCTACTATCATCTGTTTGTGAAAAACTTCGCGTGTATTGCCACACATTTGAGAAATTTGAACAAAAAGGAGATACCATTTAAATGGACAGAAAAATGTGAGTAGAGCTTCCAAAAGCTCAAGACTCTCTTGACCACAACACCTATTCTAGCACTACCGGTGGAAGGTAAAGATTTTATTGTTTATTGTGATGCTTCCCATTCGGGTTTGGGGACTGTGTTAATACAAGATAAAAATGTAATAGCTTATGCATCGCGGTTGTTGAAGGTGCATGAGAGGAATTATCCAACACATGATTTAGAGTTGGTAGCATTAGTATTTGCTTTTAAGATCTAGCGGTATTATCTTTATGGTGTTAAGTGAGAGGTGTTTACTAATCATCACAGTCTATAACATGTATTCACTCAAAGGATCTAAATTTGACACATCGAAGGTTGATGGAGTTACTCAAGGATTATGATGTGACCATCCAATATCATCCGGGTAAGGCTAACGTAGTAGCAAACACACTATGTCAAAATGCAGTGAGTATGGGTAGTTTAGCTTGCTTGAGTGCATCCAAGCTACCTTTTGCTAAGGAAATTCAAACCTTGGAATCTAAGTTCATGCCGTTGGACATCTCAGAGAAAGGTGGGGTGTTAACTAGCATTGAAGCAACGACCATGTTCATTGAGGAGATCAAGGCCAAAGAGTTTGAGGATGAGCATTAGAAAGAACTCAGAAAAAAAAACAGTGTATGTCAAGGCACAAGAGACCACTCTTGATGTGGGGGGTGTGCTCAATTTCAAAGGAAGGATTTGTGTTCCTAGAGTGGGTGACTTGATTTCAAAATTGTTGACAGAATCCCATGGTTCGCGATATTCCATTCATGTGGGTGTGACCAAGATGTACAGAAATTTGAAGCAAATTTATTGCTGGCCGGGCATGAAGAAAGATATTGTGGAGTTTGTGGCTAAGTGTCAAAATTGCAACCAAGTAAAGTATGAACATCAAAGGCCTACAGGTTTGCTTCAGAGAATGCCAATTCCAGAATGGAAGTGGGAAATGAAAGCTATGGATTTTGTGGTTGGTCTTCCCAAGACTTTGGGGAAGCTTGATTCTATTTGGGTAGCGGTGGACAGATTGACTAAGTCAGCCCATTTTATTCTGGTCAGAATAGATTATAATGCTCAACAATTTTGCTAAGGTTTATGAGAAAGAGATAGTGAGGTTGCACGAGGTGCCCCTTTCTATCATCTCAGACCGTGGTACGCAGTTTACCTCTAAGTCTTGGAGGAAGTTACATGATGAATTGGGCACACAACTAACTTTTAGTACAACTTTCCATCCACAGACGGACATGCAGTCAAAGAGGACTATTCAAGTGTTAGAAGACATGTGGAGGGCATGCGTGATTGATTTTGGAGGGCATTGGGATAAGTTCCTACCATTGTGTGAGCTCTTCTATAATAAAAGTTATCACTCCACCATAGATATGGCACCGTTTGAGGCACTCTATGGGAGAGGATGTAGATCACCCATAGGACTGATCGAGGCTGGAGATGTAAAGCCTTTGGGGGTTGACTTAGTGAAGGAAGCTCAAGATAAATTGGGGCGTATTCAAGCTAAGCTTTTTGCAGCCTAGAGTAGACAAAAAAGGTATGCAGACCATATGGTAAGAGACATGACATTTCAGACTGGTGAGAAAGTTCTTCTTAAGGTATCACCCATGAAAGGGGTGATGAGATTTGGCAAGAAGGGCAAGCTAAGTCCGCGATACATTGGTCCTTTTGAGGTTCTTGAATGTGAAGGGCCAGTGGATTATAAATTAGCTTTATCTCCTAACTTATCTGGAGTCCATCCGATATTTCATGTGTCCATGTTGAAGAGATATCATGGTGATGGAGAGTACATAAAAAAATGGGACTCGCATGTGTTAGACAAGGACCTTCAGTATGAGGAGGAACCAATTGCAATTCTTGATCGTGATGTCAAGAAGCCGAGGACCAAAGAAATAAAGTCCATGAAAGTTCAATGGAAGCATAATCAAGTTGAGGAAGCTACTTAGGGAATCGAGAAGGACATGTGAGACAATTATCCCCAGTTGTTCGTTGATTTAGGTACTACTCCATTCTTACGTTAGCTTGTTTTTCCTAAGTTTGTCACTCGGGAATGAGTGATGGGTCAATTGGTATATATTATAATGACTTGATTCCGTCGTTATAGAAAAGCCAATGGGGAAAATTTTTTGGCCGAATTTTTTTTCGTAGTAACTTGGAATTTCCTAATCTAGTCCAGATTTGGACGAAATCAGAGTCTGTAAGGTCTAGTGAAATCTTGTAACAAACGGGGGATCTAAGTATGATTTTAATCACATGAGTAGATAACTAGGACGTTAAGGAACCCGTACAAATTTACGAAACTGAATTCGGGCGAGTAGAATTCCCGAAACTGATCTTAGCGTGAACGGGTAATTTCTGAGTGTCATGGGTTGAAGGTGTGTTGTGAAATGGGAGTTTGGAACTCTTAATTCAACTCACTAGTTCAGTGCAAGCCGTTGTGGCAGAATTATTCACGCCAGGGTGGGGCTGCTGTAGCGGGATTAGGCCCAGGCGCGACAGTCGCAAATTAAGTCAGAAATAAACCCCAAAATCATTTTATTCTGCACTTTTCGACTTTGAGAGCTAAGGAACGACCCCAGGTGTTTTCTTGACAGTTTTCCACCATTCTTGAGGCTAAAGGTAAAGTTTTCACTCCTCGAATCCATTTTTCGATCCGTAGAATTTAAATTCATGGGTAATTGTAGTTGGGGAACGGTTTTAGAAATGTTTGGATGGTGGGAAAAGCCTTAATTTGGATATTCGGATCATTGGTTTGATCCAGGGTTGATAGTGTTGATTTTAATCTGAGTAATTAGACATCGTTTATTGATTCCCGTGCTATATAGATTATTTGTAGACCAAGAACAAGCGGATAGAATCTGGAAAAGGAAGAATCAAGTTTCTTAAGGAATTTAAGCCTTGTTCGAGGTAGGTGATGATTGTGATTTCATGTTGGTGTGATATGTATTTGTAATTACTTTATTATGATGCATGTTTCTATGCGAATGTTGCATTATTGATCACACTAATCGTAAATGAGGATGATTGAATAATTGTATGTCATGAATCCTGACTTGATTGCATGATTATGAGAATGTACATTGTGATTGTGATTATGTCTTGTTAATGGATCGGGTGTTACGTTTCGACACACTAACTGGGATCGGTTGCCACGTACCGGCATAAAAATTCGAACCGGTATCACGATCCGACACACTAACTTGGAATGGGTACCACGTATCGGTGCACTAACAGTTTGAGTATGGGTTCCATGAGAGGACCATTGACTTGACATAACCGTATATCTTGAGAATTGTGAAATTGTACGTTGTTCATAAGTGATAATTGATATTGTATATGTTCGGTGTATGCATGTTTATTATTGTTGTAATGACTTATATATGTTTCGCCTCTTGGGATAGCCGCGTGATCTTACCAGTCCACTGTGGTTGTGTACTGATATTGCACTTGCTCTTTCTTTGTTGAGTACAGGGCATCTTCAGGCGGCTATTGACTGACCTTGGTTAGAAGATCAGTGATCAATCGAATTCAAGGGTGGCCAGTTCTTTTGGATTGCCATGAGTTCTCTTTTCGTTTATGTACTTAGACTAGTACTTTAGATGTTCTTATGTTTAATTGGGTTGTACCAATTTCTTTAGACTTATGATCCTTGTTAGAGATTTGGTATATTGACTTTCATGTTCTATGCATTATTTCCGCATTTGGTTGTTAGACTTTTGTTGGAGTTTATGGGAACTCCCTATTTTTCCTTTAGCATTTAAACCTGCTTCCGTATCTTTAAATGCCTTAGTTTTGATTAAGTTGTGTATTTATTAGTTAGTTAATTAGTCTGAATGGTTCTCCCATCTGAGGGTTAGTGTGGGTGTCAATCACCATGGTCTGGGTCGTGACATAAGAGCACACATTTTGAACCATTGGTAATGAATTTTGAATGTCTCCAAAATTTCTCGCTCTCCCTCGTACAAGAATACATTGTACAAGAAAACCATCTTCAGAGCCACTTGGGACCCACTCTAGCTCTGAATCCAAGACCCAATCCGATATTGCTTTCAATCCTCAAAATCGCCAAAGAACCCACCAGGGTCGAACCATAAGGGAAGTTATTGATGAAAGGTCACAAAAGCTTAATTGTCATCTAGCTAAGGATCATACTATTATGCACAAGTTTATTTTATTAATCTACAAAGAGCTAAGCTACCTTAAGTGACGTTGGAGAAGATCTAAGGCCTATCGACTAAAAAATGCAAGTCTAAGGCAATCACTAGCCTACGCCTAGGCTAAGGCAAAGAACAAGCTATCAATAACAATATGAACTACAATACATATACTACAAAGCATGAAAAAACTAACTTAAATATAGTAAGCATGTTTGAACTCCTGAAAACTACTCGAAATATGTCTAAGGAATGAATGATAATAGCTGAACATGAATCAACCACAAACTGATCCAGAGTCTAGCTAATAAAAACGAACTCACCATCACAAACTCAATCTAAAGAACTCTAAGTTTTATTTTACAAAATTGTTGACCACGCGCGATCGAAAATCACCATTTCGGAGCTTTCCCCTTCAGAACTGCCTCTGATCACAACCAAGCTATAAAATATATGATCACAATATCAATACAGATGTTTAGACAAAAAAAATGACACAATTGAATACGGGTTGAGTTAAAAATGGAATTGTGAGACCTTCATCGAGAATCCTAAAATTGACGTTGCCAATTTTTTTGTAAAGGATCAAAGAACTTGTGCCCAGAAATTGGACACAATTTGAGCTCCGAAAATAGAAAAAAAAACTCATGAAAAATAGTTCTTTATAAACAACATTAAAGAGGAAAGGAAGGTACTTCGGGATAAGGAACTACCTCAAAGATGGGTCCCTCGAACCCTCCCGATTATCCCACATAATACCTCGACCAATAGCAAATAGAATCGCCCAAATCCAATGGGATTGGGATGGTACCGATGGGTTCGTGGTATATTGTGACATCTCTAGAGTGGGATTGGGATGTGTGCTTAGGTAGCATGGTAAGGTGATTGCCTATGCTTCAAGGCAACTTAAAGTGCATGAGAAGAATTATCCGACCTATGATCTTGAATTAGCGGCGGTTGTGTTTTCTTTGAAAATATGGGGACATTACTTGTATGGGTCCATGTGGATTTCTTCACCGATCACAAGAGTCATCAATATGTGTTTAGTCAAAAAGACTTGAATCTCCGACAAAGAAGGTGGTTAGAACTTTTGAAGGATTATGACATGAGTGTCCTTTACCACCCCGAAAAAACTAATGTAGTAGCGGATGCACTTAGTAGATTATCCATGGGTAGTGTGGCTCATGTAGAGGATGTAAAGAAAGAATTGGTTCGTGAGGTGCATAGATTGGCCCGACTATGTGTCCAACTAGTGGATTCCACCAAAGGTGGTTTCATGGTTCATAATGGCTCTGAATCATCCTTTGTGGTGGATGAGAAGTCTAAACAAGACCTTGATCCTAAATTAGTTAAATTGAAAGAATCGATGCTCAAGAAATCCGTTGAGGCTTTCTCCCAAGGGGGAGATGGGGTACTTAGGTTCTAAGGTGGATTATGTGTTCTGGATGTAGATGGTTTGGAAGAACAAATTTTAGAGGAAGCTCATAGTTCTCGGCATTCTATTCATCCGAGAGTTACCAAGATGTACCGTGATATACGTGAAGTCTATTGGTGGAATGATATGAAAAGAGATATTGCGGAATTTCTAGCCAAATGACCAAATTGTCAACAAGTTAAGGTTGAGCATCAAAGGCCGGGAGACTTTTTGCAAGATATACCAATTCCCACTTGAAAGTGGGAAGAGATCAATATGGATTTTATTGTAGGTTTGCCTCATACCTGAAGGCAACACGATTCTATTTGGGTCATTATAGATAGGATGACAAAATCAGCCCACTTTATTCCTGTCAAAGTTTCTCATTCGGCGGAAGACTATGCCAATTTGTATATAAGGGAGATAGTGAAGTTACATGGAACTCCTTTATCCATCATTTCGGATCGGGGTACTCAATTTACTTCACACTTTTGGAAGTCATTACAAAAACGGCTTGGTACTAAGGTGAAGCTTAGCACCGTTTTCCACCCTCAAACGGATGGTCAAGCGGAATGCACCATTCAAACTTTAGAGGAAATATTCAGGGTGTGTGTCATAGATTTCAAAGGTAATTGGGATGACCACTTGCCATTAATAGTGTTTGCCTACAATAATAGTCACCACTCAAGTATCGCTGTCACGACCCAGGGGTACACCCTAGAAGTAACACATCGTACTTCACCCCGAAGGGGTCTCATACAAGCCCTTAGCATATCATAACATAAGATAATGGAAAAGTACGGAAATTTTAAAAATATTACCCATACAATCAAAGTCTTTTATAAAACCAAGTAGAAGTCTTTACTACACTTTGTCTCAAACCATCTAAACTCAACTTTGAATTAATACCTTTGGGACACATCCCATACAATAGTCTCATTACATGAAAGTAAAAGACAAAATGGAAAGAGTGGCTTTGTCCTCGAAGCTATGAGAACTCACCCAAATCATAAACTCCTTGCTCCTTAGAAGCCTAGCCTCAAGAATGGAACTCAACACCGAACCCTATATTTGATGAGAATGTAAGCAAAGTATGCGTTAGTACACAAGTACTAAATATGATAGCTAGAACAATATCATAAGGGTTAGTCAACATAAGACATAATCCAATACTTTATGAAACATCAACTATAAGCATAAGATACATTATCATAATCATAAGTAAAGTCTCTAACATAAGCAACATATAAACATTTAATCATAAGTAAAGTCTCCAACATAAGCAACATATAAGCATTATTCCACCCTTAGTCTTTCATCTCACAATAGAGCCATTTCAGGTAACCTCAAAGCATACTTGTGCAAGGCATGGACAAGACCCCATAATCCCATCCAAGCTAAGTATCCCTTTTTGGTCATCCAAAAAATAGTCCATATCACTAGTCAAGCCTTAGACTTTCATAAGTAGCTTCAAGTCATACTTGTGCAATGTATGAGTAAGACTACATAATCTCACTCACACTAAGTACTACCTTAGGCCATCGTACTAATCAAGTTAAGATCTCATCCTTAACTTAACTCTCATAACCAAGGGAATCTCTCACTTTTACTCAATTATAACAAGGAAAGAAACTAGAGCACAACCCTATCTCAACATACATCACATAAAAGAACAATTTCTTGAATAACCTTAAGTAATACTTATGCAATGAATGAATAAGACCCCATAATCCTATCTATGCTAAGTAAAACTTTTAGGTACTCATACTCATACTTCTTGGTTGGAAACTAGTTCCTCTCTTTAGTCATTAGAACACTATGAGGTACTCCCTTAAGCACATCTTAGTTCATTATTAGGTTGAACCCTACGAGATACTTATTTAAGCATATCTATGTTCAATATTAAGATGGACCCTATGAGATACTTCCTTAAGTATGTCTAAGTCCATTATTGCTTTTGAACACTTGGGATACTTCTTTAAGTGTGTCTTAGTTTATTGAATATGGAGATTTCTACTAGATACCCTAACACTACTATGTGAAGGCTTCCATCTCATGAGATCTACCTTTGGGAAAACCCACACTCTACTACATAATAGTACCCCCTTTAACTTGGATAGTCCTCACATCACCTAGGTGTGGTTCTCCTTTCAACTTGGAACCCGGACCCTACCTTTGTGTGACACTCCATCTCATTGTCAATATCCACATGGGGACAAGCATACACCCCAAGATTCACAATTAAGCCCTGATTAACATTCATGTTTCATGGAAGGATGCCATTGAAAATCAATCCATGTTTAAGTGATTCTATCACTTTATACATTCAAGCACTTATAAGGTAGGTTAGGTGAGTATAGGCCTTTCACCACAATTCTACTTATTAGACTTCGATTCATCACATTAAATTTACTCTCAAAGCCCTAGTGTTTCAACATTCATTACTACTAGCCTTACTCTCAAAGCTTTACATCTTAGAATCATCATTCATACCTATATTTCAAGGCATTCTAATCACATTTTTCATTACCAAGTGATTCTAGTCATAATTAATCATAAAGGTTCAACTTCAAGCTTTACTAGTCACGACCCATCATATATACAAAAACATAGTTCAATTCATGTTTACATGTTTCTATTCTTGAACAATTACGACTATTAACATCAATTCTAGAAGATCACCTACGAATCCACAATTTCACCTTTCATGGCATAAATCCACATAATATCAAATTCATCAATTAGACAGGGGTTAACCATGGAAAACATGTAATATAATATTAATATAATGAATCAATACTACAAAAATCATAAACAAGTACTATCCACTCAATTGGAATCATACTCAACTATACCCACAACATAGGAAGAAACCCTAGCTAGAATTGGGTTTTATTTTCACAATTGGGGGAAATCTAGGGGGATATATGGATGGAATAATCCATAGATGAATAATCTATCATACCTTGATTATAAAGCCCTCACAATGCTTTCAAGAATGGAAGAATTTGATGTAGCTTTCTTCTTTTTCTTCTTCTTCTTCTTCACTTTCTAGAGAGAGAATTTCTTGGAGGGAATTTGGGTTCTTTTGATGAGTTGAAAATAATGTCTACGATCAATGTATTTAGGGGTATATTAGGTTTATATAGGTTGTCTAATTACTAATAAAATAACACCACTTAACCCCTAACTAATAATGAATTAACCCCCAAGTCCGTAACTTAAAATAATTTAAGGAACATGCTGCCCAACCCACGAGATCCCAACCCACAAACCGTGGGTGGGTCTACGGGGCATGCTGCACACTCGTAGGTGGAGTACTGGGGCTTAGGTTGCAGGCCGTGACCCACGATCCTCCCCCACAGGGCGTGGGTGGACCCACGGGGTGTGGGTGGAACCACGGGGCGTGAGTCCCCATCGTGGGTGGTCTGTTTTTTGACAGCTTTTTGGGCTCTTTTGGGGTCATCCTCAAGGACCCTTTTGGTTGGTCCTTGGGGAGTCATACCTTGATGTTTAACCCCTGAATAACTCATTCTATGTACGAGAAGTCATTTTACAATTTTAACCTTCACATCAAACTTTAGAATTCTCACGTAAGACTCTAGTTTCACCTACTAGTTTCCGGAATGTTACAATATATCCCCCTTGGGATCATTCTTCCTCGAATGATGATTCTAAAAACTTCTTAAAAGGAATGAATCTAGACTAGCAACCCATCATGCATGCAATTCATCTAAATGAACAAGAACAAAGTAGGAAAACTTCAATTTCAAGGTAATCATACTCAATGCAACTCAAGGGAGTAGAAACTACATCTAACAACCCAAAATGCATAAAATTCTATATCTACTTGTATATAAGGAGGAACTACCATCTCCTAGATAAACCATGCTCAACATACACTCATGGACACTCAATGCAATTTACACTCAAAAAGCATTTATTCAAAGAGGAATCTTTCAATTCCAAACTAATGCATGCTCATCAATTCATCTCATGAAGTTCTATAGGCAACTCTATTCAATGCACAACAACATGAGGTAAAACAATGCATATAAGTGATTTCTATCACGACCTAAGCTTGTTCATGAACATTCATATAAGGAAATCATGGCAACACATAAACACACAATAACCTTACTAGATAGGAGCACCATCTCCCCCTTGGGAGTAAGCCTACACAAACTCTTCTAAACATCATTCATACTAAATACAACTTGAAAGTCTAAAATATAAAGTCATAAAAGACCAAACAATACCGGAACACAATAAAGCATGAAACACATACCGGTAGCCTCTTTTGGATGTCATTCTTAGCTTGGAGGACATAAAACCAATTCTTATTTTGAGTACTCTCATCCGGACCACTAGAGGCAACTTGCTTGTCCTCACTTCCCTTAGCCTTAAGAGCCGGGAAATCACTCATTTTGTGCCCACTCTTCCCACAGCCATAACAACCATCCATGCCGGCTAGGAACTTCCCATAATGACTTCTTCCACACTTGGTGCAATTACACTTGGGTAATGGAGACCTACTACCTTTATCTTGGTCAAACCTAGGGGTGTTGTAAGAATCTTGACCGGAATACCTTTGCTTAGACTTAGGTCAACCTTGACCATCCGACATAGCATTAGAAAAGTTCCCCTCATTGGTCCTAGACCTCTTCATCTCCCTATTCATTCTCTTGAGTTTTTGCTCCTCAATTTCTTTGTCATGGACCATAAGACTTGAAATATTCATACTTTGGGTAAGCATTGCCTAACCACATTCATCGACTACTAAGTCAGACACTCCTATTAAAAATTTATTCATTCTAGCCCTCGAGTCTGTCATTATAGTTCGAGTATACTTAGATTGTTGGGTAAACTTAAGAGCCTACTCTTTCACACTCATACCTCCTTGACAAAGGTTAATGATTTCTCGCATATTTCGTTCCCTCAACCCTTGGGGAAAGAACCTATCAAGGATGCTTCTTTGAGCCCTTCCCACTCTATTGGGCCCGCTTCTACCAGCCTATTGTCTTACCATTATTCATACCATATTGTGCTACATCCCTCAATTGATAAGCGGCTAGCTCCGCTTTCTCTACCGAAGTCAATCCCACTATAGCAAGCATTTTATACACCTCATCTATAAAACCTTGAGGATCTTCATCCACTTTGGACCCATAAAACTCTGAAGGGTTAATCCTCAAAAACACTCTCACCCTCAAGCCAAGGAGTTCACATTAGGGTTCACTGGAGCTACCATCCTTCTATTGGCTTGGGCCGTCATGGCTTGGGCTAACATTAGAAAAACCGACCTAACCTTCACATCACATATAGCTGGAGGATTAATCGGAGTTTGATTAGGTTGAGGAGGGACTTGTGGTGGATCTTGGAGAGGAACATCTTGATCTACATTGACTTCCTCATCTCTCTTAGCATTTGACCTTGTATTAGCCATACCCCGAAAAACCATAGGGCATGGATTAGAAGAAGGACATACTAGAGCAAAACTCTATGGCACGACTTAGAGGATGGAGAAGTGAAGTTTCCTAAACATCGAATATCCTTCTATTCGAAAATGTGGCGCGCTTCACATTTATTAACAAGACTCTACTAGACGTGGTTTGAGACAATCCTAGAACCATTCTAAACCTTATGCTCTAATTACCAAGTTTGTTACGACAAAGGGGTATACCCTAGAAGTAACACGATGTACTTGACCCTGAGGGGGTCTCACACAAGCCCATAGCATATCATAACATAAGATAATATAAAAGTACATAAATTATAAAAAGTTAATCCATACAATCAAAGTCTTTTATAAAAGCAAGCGGAAGACTTTACTACACTATGTCTCAGCCATCTAAGCTGAACTTAGAAGTAAAACCTTTGGGACATAGCCCATACAGTAGTGTCATGGCATGAAAATAAAAAACAAAAAGGAAATAATGGCTTTGTCCTCGAATCTATGAGGACTCACCCCAATCTTCAACTCATTGCTCCTTAGAAACCTAGCCTCAATAATGGAACTAAATCACTTAACCCTGCATTTGATGAGAATGTAGGCAAAGTATGCATTAGTACAACAGAACTAAATATGATAGCTAGCGCAACATCATAAGAGAATAATATCATCAGGGTTAGTCAACATAAGACATAATCCAATACCTCATGAAACATCAACTATAAGCATACGAGACAATATGATAATCATAAGTAAAATCTCCAACATAAGCAACATATAAGCATTTAATCATAAGTAATGTATGCAACATAAGCAACATATAAGAATTATTCCACCCTTTGTCTTTCATATCACAATAGAACAATTTCAAGTAACCTTAAAGCATACTTGTGCAATGCATGGACAAGACCCCATAATCCCATCCAAGCTAAGTATCCCTTTTTGGTCATCCGAAAAATAGTCCATATCACTAGTCAATCCTTAGACTCTCATAAGTAGCTTCAAGTCATACTTGTGCAATGTATGAGAATGACCCCATAATCCCACTCACACTAAGTACTAGCTTAGGCCATCATACTAATCATCTTAAGATCTGATCCTTAGCTTAACTCTCATAACCAAGGGAATCTCTCACCTTCAGTCAATCATAACAAGGAAAGAAATTATAGCACAATCCTATCTCAACATACATCACATAAGTGAACACTTTCTTGAATAACTTTATGTAATCCTTGTGCTATGCATGAATAAGAACCCATAATCCTAACCATGCTAATTACCAGTTTTAGGTCCTCATACTGATACTTCTTGGTTGTAAACTAGTTCCTCTCTTTAGTCCTTAGAACACTATGAGGTACTCCCTTAAGGCCATCTTAGTTCATTATTAGGTTGAACCCTCTGAGATACTTATTTAAGCATGGCTAAGTTCATTATTAAGATGGATCCTATGACATAGTATGTCTAAGTCCATTATTTCTTTTGAACACTTGGAAATACTTTTTTAAGTATGTCTTAGTTTATTGGATATGGAGATTGCTACTAGAAACCCTAACTCTACTATGTGAAGGCTTCCATCTCATGAGACCTAACTTTGGGAAAATCCACACTCTACTACGTAAGAGTTCCCCATTTACCTTGGATAGTTCTCACATCAACTTGGTGCGGTTCTCCTTTCAACTTGGAGCCCGGACCCTACCTTGTGTGACACTCCATATCATTGTAAATATCCACTTGAGGCCAAGCATACACCTCAAGATTCACTATTAAGCCTTGCTTAACATTCATGTCTCATGGAAGGATGTCCTTGACAATCAATCCATGGTCAAGTGATTCTATCACTTTATACATTCAAGCACTTATAAGATAGGTTAGGTGCGTATAGACCTTTCACCAAAATTCTACCTATTAGACTTTTATTCATCACATTAACTTACTCTCAAAGCCCTAGTGATTCAACATTAATGACTACTAGCATTACTCTCAAAGCGTTACTTCTTACAATCATCATTCATACCTAGGTTTCAAGTCATTCTTATCACATTGTTCATTACCAAGTGATAATTCATCATAAAGGTTCAACTTCAAGCTTTACTAGTCACGACCCATCATATGTACAACAACATTGTTCAATTCATGTTTACATGTTTCTATTCTTGAACAATTACGACTATTAACATCAATTCTAGAAGATCACCTACGAATCCACAATTTCACCTTTCATGGCATAAACCCACATAATATCAAATTCATCAATTAGACAAGGGTTAACCATGGAAAACATGTAATATCATATTAATATAATGAATCAATACTACAAAAATCATAAACAAGTACTATCCACTCAATTGGAATCATACTCAACTATACCCACAACATAGGAAGAAACTCTAGCTAGAATAGGGTTTCATCTTCACAATTTGGGGGAAATCTAGGGGGATATATGGATGGAATAATCCATAGATGAATAATCTATCATACCTTGATTATAAAGCCCTCACAATGCTTTCAAGAATGGAACAATTTGACGTAGCTTTCTTCTTTTTCTTCTTCACTTTCTAGAAAGAGAATTTCTTGGAGGGAATTTGGGTTCTTTTGATTAGTTGAAAATAATGTCTACGATCAATGTATTTAGGGGTATATTAGGTTTATATAGGTTGTCTAATTAATAATATAACAACACCACTTAACCCCTAACTAATAATGAATTAACGCCCAAGTCCCTAACTTAAAACAATTTAAGCAACATGCTGCCCTACCCACGAGACCCCAACCCATGAACCGTGGGTGGGTCTACGGGGCATGCTGCACACTAGTAGGTGGAGTACTGGGGTTTAGGTTGCAGGCCGTGACCCACGACCCTTCCCCACGGGGCGTGAGTTCCCATCGTGGGTGGTCCATTTTTTGACAGCTTTTGGAGCTGTTTTGGGGTCCTCCTCAAGGACCATTTTGTTTAGTCCTTGGGAAGTCATACCTTGACAGTTAACCCCTAAATACCTCTTTCTAAGTACGAGAAGTCTTTTACAATTTTAACTTTCACATCAAACTCTAGAATTCTCAAGTAAGCCTCTAGTTTCACCTACTAGTTTCCGGAATGTTACAATATCTCCCCCTTGAGATCATTCGTCCTTGATTGATGATTCTAAAAACTTCTTAAAAGGAACGAATCTAGACTAGCAGCCCATCATGCATGAAACTTATCTGAATGCACATGAACAATGTAGGAAAACTTCAATTTCAAGGTAATCATACTCAATGCAACACAAGGGAGTAGAAACTACATCTAACAACCCAAAATGCATAAAATTCTATATCTACATATATTTAAGGAGGAACTACCATCTCCTAGATAAACCATGCTCAACATACACTCATGGAGACTCAATGCAATTTACACTCAAAAAGCATTTATTCAAAGAGGAATCTTTCAATTCCAAACTAATGCATGCTCATCAATTCATCTCATGAAGTTGTATAGGCAACTCTATTCAATGCACAATAACATAAGGTAAAACAATGCATATAAGTCATTTCTATCACGACCTAAGCTTTTTCATGAACATTCATATAAGGAAATCATGGCAACACATAAACACACAATAACCTTACTAGATAGGAGCACCATCTCCCCCTTGGGAATAAGCCTACACAAACTCTTCTAAACATCATTCATACTAAATACAACTTGAAAGTCTAACATATAAAGTCATAAAAGACCAAACAATACCGGAACACAATAAAGCATGAAACACATACCGGTAGCCTCTTTTGGAGGTCATTCTTAGCGTGGAGGACATAGAACCAATTCTTATTTTGAGTACTCTCATCCGGACCACTAGAGGCAACTTGCTTATCCTCACTTCCCTTAGCCTTAAGAACCGGGAAATCTCTCATTTTGTGGCCACTCTTCCCACAACCATAACAACAATCCATGCCGGCTAGGAACTTACCATAATGACTTCTTCCACACTTGGTGCAATTAGACTTGGGTAATGGAGACCCACTACCTTTATCTTGGTCAAACCTAGGGGTGTTGGAAGAATCTTGACCGGAATACCTTTGCTTAGACTTAGATCAACCTTGACCATCCGACATAGCATTAGAAAAGTTCCCCTTATTGGTCCTAGACCTCTTCATCTCCCTATTCATTCTCTTGAGTTTTTTCTCCTCAATTTCTTTGTCATGGACCATAAGACTTGAAATATTCATACTTTGGGTAAGCATTGCCTAACCACATTCATTGACTACCAAGTCGAACACTTCTATTAAAAATTTATTCATTCTAGCCCTCGAGTATGTCATTATAGTTGGAGTATACTTGGATAGTTGGGTGAACTTAAGAGCATACTCTTTCACACTCATACCTCCTTAACGAAGGTTAATGAATTCTTGCATATTTCGTTCCCTCAACTCTTGGGGAAAGAACCTATCAAGTATTGCTTCTTTGAACCCTTCCCACTCTATTGGGCCGCTTCTACCAGCCTATTGTCTTTCCATTGTTCATACCATATTTGTGCTACATCCCTCAATTGATAAACGGCTAGCTCCGATTTCTCTACCGAAGTCAATCCCATGATAGCAAGCACCTTATACACCTCATCTATAAAA
The DNA here is from genome assembly GCA_036250505.1 of Solanum acaule. Taxonomy (NCBI): domain Eukaryota; kingdom Viridiplantae; phylum Streptophyta; class Magnoliopsida; order Solanales; family Solanaceae; genus Solanum; species Solanum acaule. The sequence goes on along the minus strand of JAJOOR010013355.1, from coordinate 35,517 downwards.
CCTTGAGGATCTTCCTCCACTTTGGAGCCATAAAACTCTGGAGGGTTAATCCTCAAAAACACTCTCACCCTCAATCCATAGAGTTCACATTAGGGTTCACCAGAGCTACCATCCTTCTATTGGCTTGGGCCGTCATGGCTTGGGCTAACATTAGAAAAACCGACATAACCTTCACATCACATATAGTTGGAGGATTAATCGGAGTTTGATAAGGGTGAGGAGGGACTTGGGGTGGATCTTGGAGAGGAACCTCTTGATCTACATTGACTTCCTCATCTCTCCTAGTATTTGACCTTGTATTAGCCATACCCCGAAAAACCATAGGGCATGGATTAGAAGAAGGTCATACTAGAGCAAAACTCTATGGCACGACTTAGAGAATGGAGAAGTGAAGTTTCCTAAACATCGAATATCCTCCTATTCGAAAATGTGGCGCGCTTCACATTTATTAACAAGACTCTACTAGACGTGGTTTGAGACAATCCTAGAACCATTCTAAACCTTATGCTCTAATTACCAAGTTTGTTACGATAAAGGGGTATACCCTAGAAGTAACACGATGTACTTGACCCCGAGGGGGTCTCACACAAGACCATAGCATATCATAACATAAGATAATAGAAAAGTACATAAATTTTAAAAAGTTAATCCATACAATCAAAGTCTTTTATAAAAGCAAGCGGAAGTCTTTACTACACTATGTCTCAACCATCTAAACTGAACTTAGAATTAAAACCTTTGGGTCATAGCCCATACAATAGTCTCATGACATGAAAGTAAAAGACAAATAGTGGCTTTGTCCTCGAAGCTATGAGGACTCACCCCAATCTTCAACTCCTTGCTCCTTAGAAACCTAGCCTCAAGAATAGAACTCAATCACCGAACCCTGCATTTGATGAGAATGTAGGCAAAGTATGCATTAGTACAAAAGAACTAAATATGATAGCTAGCACAACATCATATGAGAATAATATCATAAGGGTTAGTCAACATAAGACATAATCCAATATTTCATGAAACATCAACTATAAGCATAAGAGACAATATCATAATCATAAGTAAAATCTCCAACATAAGCAACATATATGCATTTAATCATAAGTAATGTATGCAACATAAGCAACATATAAGCATTATTCCACCCTTGGTCTTTCATATCTCAAGAGAACAATTTCAAGTAACCTCAAAGCATACTTGTCCAAGGCATGGACAAGACCCATAATCCCATCCAAGCTAAGTATTCCTTTTTGGTCGTTTGAAAAATAGTCAATATCACTAGTCAAGCCTTAGACTCTCATAAGTAACTTCAAGTCATACTTGTGCAATGTATGAGAATGACCCCATAATCCCACTCACACTAAGTACTAGCTTAGGCCATCATACTAATCATCTTAAGATCTGATCCTTAGCTTAACTCTCATAACCAAGGGAATCTCTCACCTTTAGTCAATTATAACAAGGAAAGAAAGTATAGCACAATCCCATCTCAACATACATCGCATAAGTTAACACTTTCTTGAAAAACCTTAAGTAATACTTGTGCTATGCATGAATAAGAATGCATAATCCTAACCATGCTAATTACCACTTTTAGGTCCTCATACTGATACCTCTTGGTTGTAAACTAGTTCCTCTCTTTAGTCCATAGAACACTATGAGGTACTCCCTTAAGGCCATCTTAGTTCATTATTAGGTTGAACCCTATGAGATACTTATTTAAGCATTTTTAAGTTCATTATTAAGATAGATCCTATGACATAGTATGTCTAAGTCCATTATTGCTTTTGAACACTTGGAGATACTTTTTAAAGTATGTCTTAGTTTATTGGATATGGAGATTTCTACTAGAAACCCTAACTCTACTATGTGAAGGCTTTCGTCTCATGAGACCTAACTTTGGGAAAATCCACACTCTACTACGTAAGAGTTCCCCCTTTACCTTGGATAGTTCTCACATCAACTAGGTGTGGTTCTCCTTTCAACTTGGAGCCTGGACCCTACCTTGTGTGACAGTCCATATCATTGTAAATATCAACTTGAGGCCAAACATATACCCCAAGATTCACTATTAAGCCTTGCTTAACTTTCATATCTCATGGAAGGATGTCCTTGACAATCAATCCATGGTCAAGTGATTCTATCACTTTATACATTCAAGAACTTATAAGATAGGTTAGGTAAGTGAAGGCCTTTCACCAAAATTTTACCTATTAGACTATTATTCATCACATTAACTTAATCTCAAAGCCCTAGTGATTCAACATTAATGACTACTAGCATTACTCTCAAAGCGTTACTTCTTACAATCATCATTCATACCTAGATTTCAAGGCATTCTTATCACATTGTTCATTACCAAGTGATTCTAGTCATAATTCATCATAAAGGTTCAACTTCAAGCTTTACTAGCCACGACCCATCATATGTACAAAAACATAGTTCAATTCATGTTTACATGTTTCTATTCTTGAACAATTACGACTATTAACATCAATTCTAGAAAATCACCTACGAATCCACAATTTCACCTTTCATGGCATAAACCCAAATAATATCAAATCCATCAATTAGACAGGGGTTAACCATGGAAAACATGTAATATCATATTAATATAATGAATCAATACTTCAAAAATCATAAACAAGTACTATCCACTATATTGGAATCATACTCAACTATACCCACAACATAGGAAGAAACCCTAGCTAGAATAGGGTTTTATCTTCACAATTTGGGGGAAATCTAGGGGGATATATGGATGGAATAATCCATAGATGAATAATCTATCATACCTTGATTATAAAGCCCTCACAATGCTTTCAAGAATGGAACAATTTGACGTAGCTTTCTTCTTTTCTTCTTATTTTTCTTCTTCTTCTTCACTTTCTAGAGAGAGAATTTCTTGGAGGGAATTTGGGTTCTTTTGATGAGTTGAAAATAATGTCTATGATCAATGCATTTAGGGGTATATTAGGTTTATATAGGTTGTCTAATTACTAATAAAATAACACCACTTAACCCCTAACTAATAATGAATTAACCCCCTAGTCCCTAACTTATGAATTGTGATCTTTCAAGCATGAGTAGCTAAATCCACAACTAGGGTTATGGGAACCATGAGCAATTAACAAAGTATGAATAATAATTAAGTAATTCTTGTATAGTGTTTATGCATGTATTGTTAATCCTTTCGTTTAGAAGTCGTTTTAATGGTTGCAAACGTTAAAACTCGCCTCATTCGTACTTGCCGGACCAAGGAGGTAATGAATGAGAAAAGGATTAAACAACATATATTTAGTGGTTGCTATCTAATAGTCTAGTGTCAATTGGCGTGAGGGTGAAAACTAAACAATACATTGATATGATGATTAATCTGTGGTAAAGGTAATGGTTAGTAAAGAATACACTCTTAGCCGGACCAAACTGCATTATAAAATTCCCTACTTGGAGGACCAATCAGTTAGGGATACCTAACTTACCAACTTTGCATGTAAAACACTAGGAAATGATTACTATTATTAGGATTACTACGTTAAAAACTTGTGGGGAACACATATGTTCTAGTTTCTGTCTCATATTGATAACTCAAAGATTGAATCTTGTTTACTTGTTATTTAATCAACAATCTATTACTTTAGATACAAAACCCTCTTGTTCACTTTTTTCAGAAATAGTTTGAGTAAACATAAATAATAGTGAGTTAAGTTTAAGTCTGAACCATATTCCTTGTGGGATCGACCCCAACCTACAAGTTAGGTTCTTTATTGGAAAATGATCTCTTATACTTCTTTAGGGAGGTTTAATTTGAGCATATCAATTCTTGGCGACGCTGTCGGGGAATACGACTTTTATACTAAGTTTAACTACATTATTGAACTCTAGTCAAGCATTTCTTGATTTTACGTTTCTCTTTTGTTTTTGTTTTCTACAGCGTTCTACTATAGTGTATGTCAAGTACACGGAGTCGAGGCGAACCTTTGACCCCCTACGATCCAGAATTAAATAAAAGTTTGAGGAGAATGAATAACAAAGGGGTACAAAATATTCCAATCGGAGAGGGTCTAGGTGATGAAGTTGACTTGCAGTCTCCTGGGGTTGTTGATGTGGCCGCTCAATTTCTTGGTGGTAATCAGGTTCATGGTGGTAATCTACTCAGAAATCAAGAAAGGGTGCAGAATCCGCTAGCACCAAGGCTTAGTGATAATTAGCGGGTTTACTACAATACAGTTGAATTCGAAGGGCCTATTTTTCTACCTCCTCTACCTCCAGGGCATACATTTGTGGTAACCAACATTGTGATGCAAATGTTTACAACACGAGGGTTGTTTTCTGGTCTAGCTTTGGAAGATCCGCATAGTGACATAGATAAATTGAGATGTGTCTGCAAGAGTTGTGTGGGGCGACCAAAATTGGATATGGATATTATAGGTTAGAGATTATTCCCTCTGTCATTAACTGGTGATGTTGTAGTGTGGTTTTTTGATCTTCCATTTACTTCGATTCATACATGGGACCAATTGGATAAGGTGTTCATGGAGAAGTATATTCCGGTGTCTAAGAAGCTAAATCACAAAGATAGACTGAATAACTTTGTATCACTACCTAGAGAGTCTATAAGCAGTTCATGGGATAGGTTCATTGCGTTCATCAAAAGTGTTCCTAATCACCGAATTGATGATGAGTCACTGAAGGAGTACTTCTACAAAGGATAGGATGACATTGGAAAGGTTGTGCAAGATACTATTGCTAGAGGAGCATAGGTGAGTGCACTTTTGACGAGATCACTGAAAAATTAAAGAAGATTTCCCGAAATAATAAGGCATGGAGCACTAGAAAGGCTAATATTGGAAGGAACACGTTCGCGGTCCAAACTGCACCAAATCAAGCAAATGATGATATACGTGAAGAGATGGCTCAAATGAGAAAAGAATTGGGCTTGGTATTGAAACATGTGAGTGGAAGTGAAAAAAAGGTGAATGTGGTAAACTCCATGACTAGAACTCCACCACCACCACTTGAGTAATGTTACTATGAGGAGGATGCATATTTGGTTAATGATCTGACAAGGGATTTCCAAACCAACATCCAAGGTTCCAACTAGGATAATTGGTGCCAAGGTCAAGGAAATCAAGGTCAGAACTATGGCAACTACAACCGTGAGGGAAACTATGTTTGGGATGGGAACTACAATAGTGATAACAACTACAACTGGAACAACTATGGCAACATGAATGATTGAGTTGGGTCCTATATTCCACCTTGTAATAGAGAATCTGGTAATAGAGAGACTGGTGGTAGTATATCACACATTGAGGATATGATGCAAAAGATGATGAAAAGGTTTGATACAACTGATGAGAATGTGAAAGAGATGCGAAATGACTTTTCTGGAATCAGTCAAAAAGTTGATGCCCATGCAGTGTCAATCAAGCAACTTGAGAAGCAATTTAGTCAGTTTTCCTTCACTGTGAACCACGTCAGCCTGGCACACTTCCTAGCAACACCATCCAAAATCCGAAGAATGACGGGCATTGTATGGCAGTCACTACTCACAGAGGTAAAGAGGCAATCGACCACCCTATGCCATCTGACCTTGAAATTGTGGAAGAAAAAGATGCAGATGAGATTGAGGTTACTGGAGACTCGAAAAATGCTCCAGAGAAGGAAACAAAAGTGACCCAAAAAGTTATTCTCATGCCTAAAACTCCACCTCCATTCCCATAGAGATTGGTGAAGAAGCCCAAAGAAGGAAAATACTGCAGGTTCATAACTATGTTGGAAAAACTTTCCATTAATGTTTCGTTGATAGAAGCTTTGGAGAAAATGTCTGGGTATGCAAAGTTCATGTCGGATTTGGTGACCAAAAAGAGGGCTATCAGTTTTGAGGATGAAGAAAGGTTACAACATTGTAGTGCTAATACTATGCGGTCAGTAGTGCAAAAGAAAGAGGATCCTGGAGCTTTCACTATTCCTTGTACAATTAGGATATTGCATATTTCAAAGGTTATGTACGTTTGGGTGCAAGCATTAATCTGATGCCATTGTCGATCTATAAGAAGTTAGGTTTAGGGGCTCCAAAACCAACTGCGATGCGTCTACTCATGGCTGATAGAACTATGAAAAATCTTATTGGCATTCTCCAAGATGTCCTCGTGAAAGTGGAGTCGTTCATTTTTTCAGCGGATTTTGTGATACTTGATTGTGAGGTTGATTTTGAGGTCCCCATCATCTTAGGGAGACCATTCCTTGCTACTAGGCATGCCTTAGTCGATATGGAGAGAGGGCATATGAAGTTCCGACTGAATAATGAGAAGGTGACTTTTAATATTTGTAGGTCTATTAAGCAAGAAAGTGATTGTAAGTCGGTATCAATGGTGAATCATACTGTGGAGCGAGTTCCCGAAGTGTCTATTGAAGAGAGGTTTGATATTGACGCACTGGCAGCAATAATGATGAATCTTGACGATGTAGGTATTGAAGTCTATGATGAATTAGTTGCCGCACTTGATAGGTTCAAATTCCGTTCCAAACAAAAATTATTGGAGTTAGATATGAAGAATCGCGACTCTCCACTTGTTAAACCGTTTGTAGAAGAGGCTCCAAAACTGGAACTCAAGGTTCTACCATAACACTTGAGGTATGTACTCTTGGGGAGAAATAGCACTTTACCAATAATCATTGTTGTGGATTTGAGCGAGGAGCAAGTTGAGGCCTTGGTTTCTATTTTGAAGAGGATCAAGAGGGCTATTGGATGGACTATTGCGGATATTATTGGGATTCATCCTGGCATTTCTTCTCATGAAATCCAACTCATGCCGGACAACATTCAAAATATTGAGCACCAAAGGAGACTTAATCCTCCTATGCAAGAGGTAGTGAAAAAGGAAATTATCAAATGGTTGGATGCTGGAGTCATATACCCCATTGCAGATAGTAGTTGGGCCTGTCCTCTTCAGTGTGTACCTAAGAAAGGTGGGATTACTGTGGTTCCTAATGCAAAAATGAGATGGTCCCAATGAGGTTAGTGACTGGATGGAGAGTATGCATGGACAACCTCAAGATAAATGCATGGACAGAAAAAGATCACTCCTCGATGTCGTTCATGGACCAGATGGTGGATCGTCTTGCTGGTAAGGGTTGGTATTGCTTTCTAGATGGGTATTCGGGCTACAATCAAATGTTCATAGCTCCAGAATATCAAGAGAAAACCACATTCACTTATCCATATGGGACGTTTGCCTTCAGAAAGATGTCATTCGGGTTGTGTAATGCTTCAGCATCTTTCCAGAGCTGTATTATATCGATATTTTCAGATATGGTGGAGGACACGATTGAGGTATTTACGGATGATTTCTCTGTGGTAGGTGACTCATTTGATTGTTGTTTGATGTATCTGGCTGAGGTACTAAAAAGATGTGAAGAGTGCAATCTTTTGCTAAATTTGGAAAAGTGCCATTTCATGGTGAAAGAGGGGATAGTTCTGGGTCATCGGATTTCGCAGCAAGGTATTGAGGTTGATAGAGCCAAAATTGAGGTAATAGAAAAGCTTCCACCATTTATCTCTGTAAAAGGTGTTTGGAGATTTCTTGGGCAAGTTTGTATCGGAGGTTCATAAAAGATTTCTCGAAATTGCACACCAATTGTGCAAGCTACTCGAAAAGGAGTGTAGGTTTGATTTTGATGATGCTTGTCTCAGAGCATTTGGAGAGTTGTAAGTAAGGTTAGTATCAACACCTATATTATTTCACCAGATTGGGGGCAACCATTTGAAGTGATATTTGATGCGAGTGGGGTGGCACTTGGTGTGGTATTGGGATAGAGCCGAGAGAAGATTCTTCATCCGATTTACTATGCCAACAAAGCTCTGAATGTGGCTCTAAAGAACTATACTGTGACTGAACATGAACTCCTTGTTGTGGTTTTTGCATTTGATAAATTTCAATCCTACTTGCTTGGTACTAAGGTCAAAGTGCATACTGGCCTTTCTGCATTGAGGTATCTGATGACTAAAAAGGATGCAAAACCGAGGTTGATTAGATGGGTATTGTTGCAGCAAGAGTTCGATTTTGAGGTGAAGGATAGAAAGGGACCAAAAAATTAGGTTACCGCCCATTTGTCTAGAATGGAAGAGGAAGGTATGTTCAAGGTAGGAGATAGGGCAGAAATTAATGATGCATTCTCGGATGAACAGTTATTGGCTGCTTCTTATGATATTATCCCATTGTTCACAGATTTTGCTAACTACTTGGCAAGTGATTTGGTTCCATCGGATTTGTCATTTCACCAAAGAAAAAAGTTTATGTATGATGTGAAGAAGTTCTTTTGGAATGAGACTTACTTGTTTCATATTTGTCCTAATAGGATTATTCATCGTTGTATGACCGAGGTGAAAATGATGAGTATACTAGAGGTGTGTCATTCATCGCCTGTTGGTGGGAACCATAGTGGTATTCAGACTACTCATAAAATCTTGCAGTGTGGATATTACTGGCCTACCATCCACCAGATGCTCATGATTTCGCCAAGTCTTTTGATCGTTGCCAAAGAGAAGGAGGAATTTCAAAGAAGCAAGAGCTACCTATGAATCCAATAGTGGTGATTGAGTTATTTGATATCTGGGCCTTGAATTCATGGGTCCATTTGTGAGTTTGGATGGGATGAAGTATATTCTTGTTGCAGTTGACTATGTATCGAAATGACTGGAAGCAATTACACTTTCAAACAATGAGGGAAAGAGTGTCACCGCATTCCTGAAAAATAGTATCTTCTCCAGATTTTGTAAACCTAGTGCAATTATACCGGATGGAGGTTCTCACTTTTGTAACAAGTTGTTCAAGGCATTGCTAGAGAAATATGGGGTTCTTCACAATGTATCCATTCCTTATCATCCACAGTCTAGTGGGCAAGTTGAGGCATCAAACAGAGAGATAAAGCAAATCCTTGAAAATACTGTGAACGCCAACATAACTGATTGGTCAAGAAGACTTGATGATTCTCTATGGGCCTATCGCACCTCATTCAAGACTCACATAGGTATGTCCCCTTACCAACTTTTATATGGTAAGTCATGTCATTTGCTTATAGAGCTAGAGAATAAAACAATGTGGGCGGTAAAGATGTTGAATTTGGATTGGGGCGCCGCATCGAGTCAAAGGCTAATGGATATGAATGATCTTGATGAGTTTTGCCTAAAAGCATATGAAAGTTCAGCCCTGTATAAAGAAAAGATGAAAAAGTACCATGATCAAAAGATTGAAAAGTGTGAATTTGTTATTAGTGATCTGGTGCTCTTATTCAACTCAAGGTTGTGGCTGTTTCCTGACAAGCTCAAGTCCAAATGGACCGGGCCATTCAGAGTGACTCAAGTATTCCCACATGGAGCGGTTGAGCTCGAGAACAAGGAAGGGACAAGGTTCAAAGTAAATGCACAAAGGATCAAAGTCTACTTGGGGAAATTTTAGAGTGTACAAGAAGTGATAGAGGCTTATTATCTTGATGAAGTCTGAGTAATCAAGGTGTCTGAATCTTGCCACGACGTTAAATCAAGCGCTGCCTGTGAGGCAAGCCAATATGTACAATCAAGCAAATTATAGGAGTTTACTTTTTATATAGGTGTTTATTTTTATAATTAGTGTTGGCTAGATATATAATAAGGTGCGTGTCTAAAAGAGTGTCCACAAAATGTAAAAAGAAAGTCCTAATGGTTGCTATGTGTGTAGGGATGAAATGGCAAGATCAACAGAAAAACCTGTGGAGAGGTCTACGGGCCCAATTGACGGTACATTGGTCAATCCACGGACCGTGGATGGTGTCCGTAGATCCCAGGTAAGTTCTCTAATTTTTCTAAGTATCAAATTAACCTACGAAACCCATCGATGGACCGTAGGTTAGCCCACAGACCGTCGACGGGTTCTCGTGGGTCAGGACTGGGTTTCTGTCTGACCCGACCCGGACCCCAAATTAATATAACCCCTCATTTTTAAAATATTCCCCACTACCATATTTCAAGCCCAACAAAGTTTAACCCTCCATATACCCATATTCCTCTATTAATAACTCCCCAAATCACTCCCTAACTATTCCAATTTACATTCCCACTCCCATATCTCCCTTTCTCTCCCAAAACTCCTCTCCATTTCCTGTCCATCAATGCTTTCACGGTCCGTGTTCGGTATACAAGTTAATCTAAAGAACTTGTACTAAGAAACACACTCACCAACTTTGATTGCTTGTAAGGTAAACGGTTTCACCCTAACTTTGAATTCATTGTTCATCGTTTTCATCATGAAATCACGAAGTTGAACTTGACCTTGGGTTGTTGAATTGCTTGTTAAAATGTTTAACTTGTAAGTTAAGAACACGCTTGGAATGATGGTATGTAAGTGTGTGGTTAATTAAAATCATCTTAATAGAGTAATAGGTCTAAATAGGAGTTTTGACTTAGGGTTCGTTTTTTCGATATGTTAAAAAGTTTAAATGTGTGTAATCGAAACTCTAATGATGATGAACTCCCATAGATAGTGTTGAAATGCATTATTAGACTTAGTTTGATTTGCGCAATTGTTGAAATTGTGGGTTATATAAAAATTGAATCGTAAACCCTGGCATAGAACTGATTTACGAGTTTCACACACGGACCGTAGGTTGAGTCCCGTGGATTAGTAGCACACACATTTGGTTCACGTATGGAACCACGGTGTGGACTCCGATCCGTTGTTTGATCGACAGACTATTCTACACATCTGTGGTTCCCCATCTACAACCAACCTATGTGACCTACAAAGGGGACCCACGAGCCATCGTTCCATCGACAGACTGTAGGTACCCACCGTGGGTCACAAGTTCTGATACTCTGAGAATTTTTGGATTTTTTGGTTGGGTCTGAATCTTGTTCTAAAATTACTCCATGAGTCTTATTGTCTTGTTTTAATACTAACAAGTCTTCCACAGGTACCATGACTCAGAAACAAGTTCCCACCTACGCACAAAAGGGAAAGTACAAATCTGTAGCTCCTTCCCGACGTCTGATTGATGAGGACACTAATACCGAGTACATTCCACCTACCACCAGGATCTCCCACACTGCCCCCCTCACTACTAGGTGATCCGTGCAGATTGTCTCTACCTGCCCCCAGTCTGAGGAGAGGGCCACACCTTTTAGTTTTGAGTCGCAGTCTGGATCTAGTTCTAGCAGCAGACCCGATTCTCTATCTGAGGCCGATTCTTCTGACAACATTATACCACCCAGAGCTGAGCCTGCCCGTAATGCCGATGAGCCAAACAGATGGTGCGTCATTGGCTAGTACCAGTTGTATGAGAATAGCATTATGTTGAACGAACAACAGAGGATGACTAGGACCGTTACTGAGGAGCACAAGGTCCTTACTGGTAGCCTCCACACTACAACAGTCATTCAGGAGCTCTTCAAGAAGCACAAATGTGAGTGGATGGCACGGGACACCGGGAACTACATCGAGGAAATGACTAGAGAGTTTTATGCCTCTTATGATGCCACTATTCGGAATTCCATCTCTAAATGGGCCAAGCCCGTAGCTCAACCTCAACTTCAGTCCACATTGGTGCGTGGTTTCCTATTTGACATCTCCTAGGCCACCATTCGCCGGTTCATATATGGCCCAGACCACACTCTTCCTATTAATACAGAAGAATATGACTAAAGGATGGGCATTGTCCAAAGTGGGTCTTTTCAGAGAGATAGTGATCAGAGAGAGATGCTACTTCGATTGATGGCACATCATATTGATGTGGATGGGGAGCACACTTAGTGGGTACAAAATCCTACTTTGGCTATCAGGAAGGCGACTCTGAGCTTCACTGCGAAGTTCTTCTGGCTATTGGTTCTGATTCAATTGTCCCCTACTCAAACAGCTAATGTTGTTACATGGGACCGGGTCGTGATGATGGCAGCCATTATGGCGGGTTTGGAGATTAATTTTGCCCATTTCATGATCGCAGATATCTACGAGAGGGCCTTCAAGGCCACCACCACTCTACCTTTCTTGTGTATTATTTTCCCTCTCTGCAGGGAAGCTTCAGTGACTATTTGGTATTGTGACAGGTTGCTTGAAGAGACCAAGACATTGGACATTGGCCTCATTTGGGATGATGCCGACCGTTCTGCACCACAGAGGGATCCATAGGTTGAGGTACCGCCTTTGTGTTTTGATCTCGCTGCGATGTGGAGTAAGTCTAGGCTGATGACTCTTCTATTCCAGCCACTACTAATGCTCAGGCTCTACCTTCTACTGCAACTAGCAAGGCACCGAGCTCATCTCGAGCCATCCCCTTTTCAGGGCCAAATGTTGTTTCTCTAGCCCGAGTCTAGAAGATGGAGACATAGATTGCCACTTTGCTGCAACATATGAAGCCATGGATGCAACATTTTATTACGGAGTCTAAGGTGAGGATGGAGTAGATGATGAATCGAAAGATTTAGGCCATTCATAAGCACCTGGATGCGTTCGATTTGAGAGTCTTGGAGAGTGACCTTTTTCCAGATGTGACCTTTTTGCAGATGTCTTGAGAGTCCTGCCTCTACCATAGATGTGATATTTTTCAAGACGGAGTTGGCTATCCTCTATGCTGATGTTGCTGCCCTACTAGCCCCTGTTGAGGAGGTACCAGAGTCTGCCACTACGGTAATGAAGGATAAGGTGGTGATGACTACTCTATTTGGCGATATTATGCCACCACCAGACTTCTCTCGTGCTGCTGGAAAGCGCCACCGCTCCAACCGCACTTCCAATGCTGATGAGGATCGAAGATTAAAGAAGAAGGAGCGCCAATAGTTTAAGGTGGCACATATGGCGTCTATACTTGATGAGGAGAGGAGACAATAGTAGTCCCGTGAGGTGGATGTTGGCCCATCTCCCATCCTGAGCACTACTGATGGTGCTCCCATAGTTGGTGAGGGCGCTACTGATGGCATCCCCATTGTTGATCCAGTCGTCTCCCGGAAACCGAACCCACCCGCTTCTTGAGAGCACTTCGGCGCATTCGCGCCACAAGTTTGCTTCACCCTATGCTTTATTTGTTGTTTTTATGCATTGAGGGCAATTGCACCTTTTTTTGTTGGGGGTGAGGTAAATGGATTGTGAGTTATAGGGTGAAGTCTGAGTAACCCAACTCATAGTCCTCTTTTGGGGTTTTCTTTTTCCCCAAGAGATTGTTTTACTTTATGTTAAACAAACATGTTTAGGATTGTATGTGTAGAAGTAAGTAGAATAATGAAAGCATGATGGCACAAAAAGCATGAAAATGGTACCCATCCAATTTTTTTGAAATGTGGTAGATCTATAGGTTGAATGAGTTTAATGTGTTGGATCTTCATATGACATGATAAGGAACCAGTATGATAACATAACTTAAGCTAAAACTTGAACTGGGTAATTCAATAATTTGATAATGAAACAATGTGCCAAGTGAGTGAGAAAATTTTGAATGTTCATACAGTATGTGCCAATCTAGAACATGCCCTAGTGGCCCTGCTAAGATAATCTAGGCTAGAAGTTGGGAAATGATCATATGCCCTTTTTCAAATAAGTCCACTCAAGCCTAAAATGGTTCAACCAAAAGAAATAAATATTCCCTTTGATCCAAATGTTTGAGGTTAATGTAGACCACTTCTTTAGATACACCTAATTCACCTTCCCTAATATAATTTTTTTGGCCCCCGTCCCTTGATGTTTGCGTAATCAAGGACACAACTTCTGATGCAAGTGTCTACGATTGTGCAATAGTATAATAACCCAACCAAGGGTTGGGATCGTTCCCAGGGAAGTAGCTTTGAGAATTAATAGAAAAATAAAATTTAGTTCTAATTAGTAGTAACTAAAGATATTAACGATTAAAGGCATTGTAAATTAAAGGGGGACACAACAGTGTCAATTAACAATGGGGGATTTGTTACAAGTAAGTAAAAACAACAAAATAGACAAGAATTTCTAAGTAATGAAAGGGGGAATTCTAGGGATGTGAATGGAATATGGGATAGACTAAATCATTGGGTACATACTTTTGATAGAGAACTCGTAGAGTAATTATGACTAGGCTAGACCTTAAGGGGGATAAGCTCTCTCTCGAGCAACTTATCCCATTTCAAGCGGGTTCCTCTCAGACACCCACTTTCCGCATGAAAAACATCCTCTGCCTTAACCCACTCACTCTCATGAGCTGAGTGTGTGGATATGGGACTAGGTTTCACTCTCTCGAGTTGAACCTCATGTCGACCCACTGGCACTGGCCATCAATTTAGTGGTCTTAGTTTTACGACCTCTCTCTCAAGCAAGCCGAAAATAGATTTATGAGATTATATTTTCAACTACAACCTCATTAATTTCATCCACAACCACTAAACGAAATCACATTTAAACTATGAATAAACTATCAGCAAGCAAGACCCAACAACTAATCTAACCCATATTCACAAAATCACACCCCAAGAATTGGGGTCTTTAGCCACACATCAAGAGATAGAAATTTATACATAAATGAGCTTGCATTCAAATGGGTATGAATATATAAGTCTTGTTACAAGCCAAGGATGAAGAATCCAAGAGACCTAAGTCCAAATCCTTGGAGATGAAACCATCTTCTTCTTCAAGTCTTCAAAACCCTGTCAAACTCAGAGAAAAAAATATCAAAAAGTACTATTCTATATGAAAATTATTATAATTGTTCGACTCCTAAAACTACAACTCTAACTAGTATTTATAGTTTTCACAGATTTGTGCTGCAGCGGATCATTCGGCGTCGTTAGTCGAAATCACCGATCAACTCGGCAATTCACCTTTTTGTGTAGTTCATCACCGTGTTGCACCATCCTTCAGCATCGTCGTACTCTGGGTCATTAGGCGACATGGTACTGCTTCACAGAACTTCTCAGCTATACGCTGACTGCTACCTTTTTTCGCCGACTTGATCCTTTCCTTCAGGGATCAGCACACTGGAACAAAAGGTGAAGTAAGACCCTTAGGCGACTCGCCAAGTGGACTCGGCGATCCTCATGCCTTCATTTCTTCGTTCCTTTTTGCGACGTAGTGTCCATGCTTTCCTTCAAACTTCAAATACTTGAAACTTAAGGGTTTTCATCAGATATTGAGATAAACCAAGCATTTGAGGACACAATTTCTATTAAAATATAGCCCTAAATGAGTCCAATTTGTGGACTCATCAACACCCCCAACTTAAACTTTTGCTTGTCCTCAACCAAACTCAAGTTCAGCCGTTCAAAAGGGTGTCTCAAATAGTGGTACACAAGACTCAATCATGAATGCACACAACAAGACTCAATTTACTTATGCAAAGATCAAATGTGCACTCAGAGATTCAAGTTGTGACTCACCAATATCAAAGAACCTCATGCTCACAATACTTGCTTGAAATGTAAGTTCAAGCTCAACCAAAGTGTTCAAATTCCCTCACACAAAGAATGATTCAATATTCACACAATGGTTCACAGTTTAAAACTTCAGAATCAGATGCAATGCTCACACTCACAAAGAAGAACACAATGCATGCTTTTCACCCATAGGTTTGCCCATATTTTCAAATGAACATTAATTTCAACTTTCTCAAGATCACAAATGTCTTAACAAGGCTTGTAATGGGGCTGAGTGTAAAGGTATGGTCATCTAGGCTCAGTGACTTTTATCCTCATGAAATGTGGTACTCTCAACACTTCTGTTCTTTTTCCTTCATCATTTTCATTTGTGCATCATATGTCATCCTATTATTTGCTTCCCATGGATTGTTCGGAACCCTATTTCTTTAGTACTTTATTCCAAAACTTTGTTTTTCACTCTTTTTTCTTTTTCTTTCTCTTTTTTTTATATGGAAAGGTTCCATTTTTCTCAACACCATGGGTTAAAGGAGACTTTCTTGCACTTCTTGACTTGCCCTTATCTTTTCACCACACCCCCAACTTAGGCTTTTGGCCTAAGTTGGCTATTCGATTAGCCACAACTTCATGAGGATTATGGGTAATGGATAAAGAAAGGTCTAGGTTTCATCAAGTTTCTTCCAAAAGAAGGGAAAGGCTCAAGGGGTGTTCAAAAGAGAATCACACGCTCACAGGGTTGGTCATAAAAGAGGTATATGTCAAATTGGCTCACACTCTTAGAAGTTGCCTAAGATCATATCAAGAGATAACATCACTTAGTTGACCGGACCAACGGGGCAAATTCTAGGATCTATCATGCGTGGTTCAAAGTAAGCTCATCACACTAGACATTGGCACTATAGTCAAACAAGACTCCACACTTTCACTATTGTGCAATGATCGTCACAAGAGAATCGATTTGATAAATGGCTAATCACAACAAGATGCAAAGAGTTCACATATTGTCTATGCAACTTCATTTGGCCTCATCGTAGCCGTACATTCATGTTCGTTCGATTCTAAGCATTATTCAAGTCATCGATATTGATCGGAACCGAGACTTAAATTTTGCAAAAGAACAGCCACATTCAACATATGAGAGATGGCAAAAAAAATTTGGACGTGTCAAAATCATTTTGCAATTTAAAAGAAAAAGAGCCGCAAGCTCAAACATCCACAGAAAGCAATATTTAACACAATTTAAGCAGAAAGCCCAAATATAAACAAAATTTGAATATCAAATAGCACACAAAGGTGGGCCTCACCTCACCACAAACAAAAGCAATTTGTCCTCTAATGCAACGAACAGAATATCCATACGTTAGAAACTTTCGAGGAAAGGAATGCGGAGTTTGAAGTACCAAACTTTTATGCCGATCAAAGGGATATTGAGATGTTAGGAAGCACTGTAATCCAACTCGTAGCACAATTCGACACTACAAATACTCTAGAAATGCAAAAATATAGGAGCTAGCGTATGGGTGTGAGTTTGGGAAGACAAAAAGTGAGGGAAAGTGAATGAATTTGAAACTTTTAATCCTTTGGCTTGCAAAACCGTCCAGTTTCTCTCCCATTTGGTGACATTAGTCCTGATCACCGCTCTATTCGGCGTAACGCCAAGTAGTTATTTGTCTCGCCGAAGTTTATAGAACCTCCATGTTTTGTGGAAGTCCAAACAGTAGTCTCTGTCGGGATCGCTGACACGGTCGGCGGTTTTCCAATAAATTCTTGTGCTCGCCGAGTTTGACAAACTCCAATGCAAGATGGTCTTGAGTCTAACGGCGGTCTAGTTTGGTGTCACCGAGCCGTTCGGCGATTCACTGATTGGACATGTTGCTCGCCAATCTGCACATTTCATTCACTCTACATACTTCCATCTCCACAATCAACACACCATTACTTTATCAAAGAAAAAGAAAGCAATAAATGGTTTTGGGTTGCCTCCCAAATAGCACCTTAGTTAACGTCGTGACACGACGAAACAACGGCTTTAGTCGTCTTCCAAATACACCACTTCAACCAAAGAAATCTCTTGACAATCCCCAAAATATAATTTCTGACGATGACAGTTCACTTGAAATGGGGGTCCTTCCTGATCTTCAACTTCTATGGCACCATTGGTGAACACTCGCGTTGCTCTAAAAGGTCCAAACTATTTGGATTTGAGCTTTCCGAGAAAGAGTCTAAGTCGAGAATTGTATAACAAAACCCAATCTCCTACCTGCAAGTCCCGCTTGAGTATCCAAGCATAATGCCATTTCTTCATCTTCTCTTTGTAGATGGTTGAACTTTGATACGATCTGAGTCTAAATTTATCCAGTTCGTTCAACTGCTCTACCCTCTCCCTTGAAGTTTTTGACCAGTCCAAATTTAAAGCTTTTAATGCCCACAATGCTTTGTGTTGTAATTCGACGGGCAAATGACAAGCCTTACCATAAACCAACTGATATGGAGACATACCGATAGGTGTTTTCTACGCGGTCCGATATACCCATAGTGCATCATCGAGTTTCCTAGACCAGTCAGTTCTGTTGGCATTTACTGTGTTTCCCAGGATGCTTTTGATTTCCCTATTTGACACTTCGACTTGGCCACTTGTTTAGGGATGATATGGGGTTGCTACCTTGTGTTTTACCCCATATTTGCTCAGTGCCATTGAAAACCACCTATTGCAAAAGTGGGACCCCCCATCGCTAATGATTGCCCTAGGAGTGCCAAATCCTGCGAAGATGTAGCGTTTCAGAAAGTGGACAACACTTTTTCCTTCGTTGTTAGGAAGTGTGATGGCTTCCACCCATTTGGAAACATAATCTAAAGCCACCAAGATATATTTATTTCCAAATGAGCTCACAAATGGGCCCATGAAATCGATCCCCCATACATCGAATAGCTCGACTTCCAAAATAAGAGTGAGAGGCAACTCGTGCCTTCTAGACACTCTACTTTACTGCTAACATTGAGAGCATTTCTTCGCAAATTCATGTGCATCCTTGTATAGGGACGGCCAGTAATAAACACTTTGGAGAACTTTAGCGGCAGTGCGAATACCACTATGGTTACCTCCCACTGGAGATGCATGGCAAGCATGGAAAATTTCTACCACTTCTTCCGGAACACACCTCCTAATAATATGGCCAGCAAATTCTTGAAACAAGTATGGTTCATCCCAAAAGTACTTTTTAATGTCGAACATGACTCTCTTTTGTTGGTAAATGGTTAGCTCATTCGGCATCAATCCACTAACAATGTAATTTGCAAAAATTGCATACCATGATGTAGGTTTGAGAGATATAGCAAACACATGTTCATCGGGGAAAGAGTCATCTATTTCGATCTCACGCTCGGCATCATCCCTTCCTTCCAACCTCGATAAGTGGTCGACCACCTGATTTTCACAACCTTTTCAATCTTTTACCTCAAAATCGAACTCTTGTAATAGCAGCACCCACCTGATCAATCATGATTTTGCATCTTTCTTCGCCATTAAGTAGCTGAGTGCCGCATGATCAGTGTGTACTATTGCTTTGGTGCCTAATAAGTATGCTCGGAACTTTTCAAATGCATAGACCACTGCAAGCAACTCTTTTTCAGTGATCGTATAATTTCGCTGGGCACTATTCAGAGTTTTGCTTGCATAATAAATTAGGTGAAATAGTTTGTTGTGCTTTTACCCTAACACTACCCCCAATGCCATACCACTAGCATCACACATTACTTTGAAAGATTCGGACCAATCAGGACTGACGATAATCGGGGTGGATACTAATTTTTCTTTCAAACACTTAAATGCGGCCATACAAGCATCATCAAAATAGAACTTCACTTCCTTCTCTTGGAGTTTGTATAGTGGGTGTGCAATCTTTGAGAAGTCTTTAATGAACCTTCGGTAGAAACCTGCATGCCCCAAGAAAGTGTGAATACCCTTTACTGAAATTGGCGGGGGTAGTTTCTCAATTACCTCAATTTTTGCCTAATCAACTTCTAGCCCTTGTTACGACACCTTGTGTCCTAGAATAATACGTTCATTCACCATGAAATGACATTTCTCACAATTTAGGACCATGTTCACTTCCACGCATCTTTGAAGCACTTTCCCTAAGTGTGTTAAGCACTCTTCAAATGTATCCCCTACGACTGAAAAGTCATCTATAAATACTTCCATAGAGTCTTCAACCATATCCGCAAAGATAAACAACATACAACGTTGAAATGCGGTTGGGGCATTGCATAATCCGAATGGCATTCTTTTGAATTCAAATGTTCCATAAGGGCATGTGAAAGTGGTTTTTTCTTGGTCTTTCAGCATAATAGAAATATGATTGTAACAGGAGTACCCATCCAAAAAACAATACAACCCTCTTTCTGATGACCGGTCAATCATCTGTTCCATAAAAGGCATTGGAAAATGGTCTTTCTCGGTCCATGAGTTAAACTTTCAATAGTCCATACATACTCTCCACCCAGTCACTGGTCTTGTCAACACAAGTTCTCCTTTTGTATTTGGGACTATGGTTATGCCTCCTTTTTTCGGTACACATTGCACCAGATTTACCCACTTACTATCTGCAATAGGGTAGATCACTCCCGCATCTAACCACTTGATGATCTCCTTTTTCACCACCTCTTGCATTGGAGGGTTCAATCTCCATTGATGCTCCACACTAGGTTTACATTCACTGTCGAGCCGAATCTTGTGAGTACAGATGCCAGGAGGAATTCCTACTATATTGGCTATTGTCCATCCAATAGCTTTTATATGCTTCCGCAGTACTTCAATGAGCAATTTCACCTTCCTTTCAAGAAAATCGGCTGCAATAATCACTGGTAAAGTATTATTGGCTCCTAAGAAGGCATATTTGAGATGAGAGGGTAGGGATTTTAACTCCAGATTCGGTAGTTCTTCTATTGATGGCTTTGTAGGAGGACTTTCTCTATTTTTCAGGTCGATATCGAACTTGATTGGATTCCTTGAATATACTCCTAACCCTGATAAGGCAGCTACCTCTTCCTCATAGCCTTGAACTTCGGATTCATCATAATTGCCAAGTACAGATTCAAGGGGTTCATTCTTGCGCATTAAATGGCTCACACTTTCCATTGCCTCATCTATAACATCATCAGTAGACACCACATGGATATTACTTGGTTGCTTCATGGATTTACAGATATTGAAAGTCACCTCATCATCGTTCACACGGAACTTCAATTTCCCGCTTTTGACATCCACCAATGCTCTCCATGTAGCTAAGAATGGCCTTCCCAAAATAATGGGGATATCAGCATCGATCTCACAATCTAGAATCACAAAATCAGCCGAAAAGCTGAACTGGTCTACTTTTACCAATATATCATAGAGTATCCCCACTGGGTTCTTGATTGATCGATCAGCCATAAGGAGTCTCATTGTGGTTGCCTTTGGTTCACCTAAACCAATTTTCTTGTATATTTCATAGGGAATCAAGTTAATGCTTGCTCCTAAATCGCACAAAGCTTTAGCGAATTGGAGCATGCCAATTGTGCACGGGATTGTGAATGCCCCAGGATCTGTGATTTACTCATTTGTCATAATTGCACTGCAACTATGGGGCACCTCAATCATTTCATAGTCCAAGTTTCTTTTCTTTGTAACTAGCTCTTTCATGAACTTGGCGTATTCCGACATTTCCAATAATGCTTCCACCAGAGGAAGGTTAATTGATAAGTTCTTTAGTACTGACAATTTTTTTTTGAACTTCTCATCTTCATTCTTCTGCGTTGAGGAAATGGTGGAGGTATTTTGGGTAAAGGGTGCGTGACTTTTGGAACTTGAACATATTGCTCTACATTCTCTTGTGGTTCTTTGGCAAGGTTTTGTGGAATAGGAAATTCTCGTTCCTCTATACCCTGACTCTCTTCTTGCATTCGAGGGTCCTCATCCTCCATCACATTCCCTTTTGTCATCTTTCCACTACGGGTAACTACAACCAACCCTCTTTCATTATCTTCTTTCAGTATCCTGGATGTTAATTGAGCTGATAATAGACTCAATTGACCTTCTAGCGTTTTGATGGCATCAGCATGAGAATTCACTTTACTGTTTAATGATGAAAAGTCATCTCTCATCCCTTTTAGCAAATCATCAGAGCCTTCAACTTTATCAAGTATGTGTGACAATAGATCATTTACCCGGGCTACTTGCACACCCTTTTGATTTCATATTTTCACTCAATTCAGTATGGTCTTCCTTATGGTAATCTTTCTCAGCCCAATTGTGGCAATACATCCTTGGTTCTTCACCCCTATAATGGTTCCAACCTTGATTTCCGTCCCGCTATTGATAGCGTGGATGGGGAAACCCTCCTCATATCTTGTGGAGTTCCAACCTTGATTCTCCCCAGGTCTTAATTAACCAGAACAATAACCCTCCTCAACTCGAAATACTCCATACGTCCCCTTCATATGCTCTTGTATCACTTCTATTTGAAACAACATCTTTTTGATGTTTTCGTCCCTCTCCCTTTCTTTATCAAGTTATTCTTGCGTTAATCTGAAGCACAGTGGGGAACCTTGGTCATATTTTGTGTACATTGCTTGATTTACTCTAGTTATGCCATCTAGGAGGAATGAGGCTTCTTCAAATGATTGTAACATTATTCTCCTTGTACCAACTGATCAATTATCCCTTTATGAACATAATCCAGACTACGCTAAAAGTATTGGAGCAATAACTCACTCGACAATCCATGCGTTGGACATTTTAGCAAAAATCTCTTAAATCTTGTCCATGATTAGTGAATTGGTTCGCCCTCCTTTTGATTAAAATTTTGAATGTCGTCTCTCAGTTTCATCATCTTTGATGGAGGGAAGATCTTTCATGAAAAGCTATGACCAGCTCCTCCAATGACTTGATGGAGCTCTTTGGAAGCTCGACCAACCACTTAGTGGCTCCCCCGGCTAGTGATATTAGAAATAAGCGAAGCCGTATGGACTCTTGTGATAGATTCTTCAGTGATAGAGGGGTGCACACTTCCATGAAGCTTCGCATATGTTCATACGAATCTTCATGCTCTAACCCTCCATATAAATCTCTTTAATGTATGAGATGGAGTGTTGTGCTAGTAACTTCAAGTGTTGCACTTCCGTCTGCCCGTGACATGCAAATTGCACCCATCTCACCCACTTGGGCAGGGTTGTACACATTATTAATATCATCAATATCATCTCGATGAAAAGAACAACCCTTTGGATGGCCTGCTTGGCAGCTATTTTCGCCGTTCACACTCATATGTCTGTTGAAAGACACAAACACTCAAAACAAAACTGAAAATTAGGTAAGTAGATTACAACTAATAAGAACAAAAAATATACTAATCTAAGAATTCTCAAGTAACACCACTCCCCTGCAGCGGCGCCATTTTGATGTTTGCGTAATCAAGGACACAACTTCCAAAGCATCTACGATCATGCAATAGTATAATAACCCAATCAAGGGTTGGGATCGTTCCCAAGGGAGTGGTTTTGAGAATTAATAGAAAAATAAAATTTAGTCCTAATTAGTCGTAGCTAAAGACATTAACGATTAAAAACATTGTATATTAAAGGGAGACACAACAGTGTCAATTAACGATGGGGGTTTTGTCACAAGTAAGTAAAACCAACAAGATAGACAAGAATTTCTACGTAATGAGAGGAGGAATTCTTGGGATGTGAATGGAATAAGGGATAGACTAAAACATTGGGTACATGTTTTTGATAAAGAACTCGTAGAGTAATTATGACTAGGATAGACTTTAAGAGGGATAAGCTCTCTCTCAAGCAACTTACCCCATTTCAAGCAGGTTCCTCTCGGACACCCACTTGTCGTATGAAGAATAGCCTCCACCTTCACCCACTCACTCTCTCGAGCTGAGTGTGTGGATGTGGGACTAGGGTTCACTCTCTCGAGCTGAACCTCATGTCGACCCACTTGCACTGGCTATAAATCTAGTTGTCTTAGTTTTGCGACTTTTCTCTCGAGCAAGCCAAAAACACATATATGAGATTATATTTGAAACTACAACCTCATTAATTTCATCCACAACCACTAAATGAAATCACATTTAAACTACTAATAGAATATTAGCAAGCAAGATCCACCAACTAATCTAACCCATATTCACAAAATCACACCCCAAGAATTGGGGTTTTTAGCCACACATCAAGAGATAGAAATTTATACATAAATGATCTTACATTCAAATAGGTATGAGGATTTAAGTCTTGTTACAGGACAAGACTGAAGAATCCAAGAGACCCAAGTCCAAATCCTTGGAGATGAAACCCTCTTCTTCTTCAAGTCTTCAAAACCCTCTCAAACTCAGAGTAAAAGTATCAAAAAGTACTATTTTATATGAAAATTATAATAATTGTTCGACTCCTAAAACTACAACTCTAACTAGTATTTATAGTGTTCACAGATTTGTGTTGAAGTGGATCATTCGGCGTCGTTAGTCGAAATCGCCGATCAACTCGGTTATTCACCTTTTGGTGTAGTTCATCGCCGTCTTGCACCATCCTTCAGCATCGTCGTGCTCTGGTTCATTGGGCGACATGGTAGTACTTCACGGAACTTCTCAGCAGTACGCCGACTACTCCCTTTTTCCGCCGACTTGATCATTTCCTTCAGGGCTCAGCTCACTGGAACAAAAGGCGAAGCAAGACCCTTGGGTGACACGCCAAGTGGACTCGACGATCCTTAGGCCTTCATTTCTTTGTTCTTTCCAGCCTTTTCGTTCCTTTTTGAGACGTAGTGTCCACGCTTTCCTTTAAACTTTAAATACCTGAAACTTAAGGGTTTTCATCAGATTTTGAGATAAAATAAGCATTTGAGGATATAATTTCTATTAAAATATAGCCCTAAATGAGTCCAATTTGTGGACTCATCATCCCTCCTTGGATATGTGCATCTTAACTTAGGACAAAAGCCTAAGTTTAGGGTGGCTAATTCAAAAGTTACCTTAATCTTGGCCCTGGTCTGACATTAGATTTGTGCACCTCAACTCATGCAAAATACATATGTTGAGGGTCACTATGAAAAAGGAAACCAATTAAAAAAGGGTATGAAGAGAGTTTTGTGTAGAAAAAAGAAAAAGATGTGGTTGATATCAAAAGAAACAAAAAGTGCAATGAAAAAGATGCTGAAGAAAATAAGAGCAATAAATGCAAATCACATTTGTGTTGAAAAGAGTCAAGGGAAATAGCAGAAGATAAAAAGATATCAAGAATTTGGTGAGAAAAGAGGTAAAAAGCCAATGTAACGTCAAGGAAGGCAGAAAGTCACTAAAAAGTACCCAAATGTACCCTACCTGACCCTGATCCTACATTACAAGCTAAGAAAGTCCTATAGTGATCCTTGCGACTACTTTGGAGAGTCTAAGCAGTGAAAATAAGAGCAAGTCAACGGTATTGAGCACTAACTGTACTTGAAGTCATTTCAGAACGTGAGGGTTGAATGAATCCTTAAACTTGAAATTCATATATATTGTGTGTGAAAAAATATTTCTTTTGAAGTGAGGGCACTAGTTACATTGTTGGAGAATTGGTACTTTAGTGATTGTGAAAAGTGTATGTTGTGGTGTCTTTTGGACGATCTATGTCATGTTTTGTTCCGCATGAGTTAGCTTGTTGAGTCTTGATGAAAAGATTTGCAGTAATGTTATGGAATTGATTGAGAAAGCCATGTGATTCTTGAATTTGTATGTATGCTTCTAAATAAGTGTCGTTTAAAGTGTTAGTGTGTTGCTTGAGAACAAACAACAAGGTTATGTTGAGGTTGTTGATATACCATGAGTTTACGGTATTTTTGATACGTTTCACTTAGAGTGTCTGTGTGTCTTTGGCCATTTTGTTATTAGAAATAATGTTTTGTATATAATTCTTGTAGGAAATAGGCTTTGATGCGGTTGATGAAGATGCGAGTTGAAAAGTGTAGAAGTAGCAACCAACAGTGCCACCCACGGACCATAGGTCCATCGACGGGCCGTGTGTGGGCAGTCGTATGTCTTGGTCTGAGATTTGATTTTCAGAACTCAAACCACAGACTGACAGGATGGACCGTGGCCTAATCTACAGACCGTAGGTGATGCATCGTAGGTGGAAGATTAGGGAAGTCTGACCAAGTGTGGAACAATGGAGCACACAACATACCATAGGTCGACTCAGGGGCCATCCTGCACATCTGTTGATGAAGATCAAAAAGATGAAATTCCAGTACCTGATTGATTTTTCTAAGTGTGGAGCCAGGGAGGGGGACCTACGGACCGTAGGTCAAGTTATCGATTTAAGTTGCGTCCCAACAATTTATTTCCTTATTATTTTTCCTGTTATATTTAGGATTTGTTTTCTATAAATAAGAGTTGTAATCCTCGTTTTTAGGGGTTAGACATTATTGTATACTTCTAAGTTTTGTTCTTTGGGAATTAATTTGAAAACTCTTAGCAATTAACTTTCCGGTTTTCATTTTATACAATTTTCTCTTTGAAATTCAATTGAGGATTTCGAGTTTCATCAATTCTTCTTGTAAGTTCATGAATTCTTCTTACCCTATTATTAATTGTGATCTTTCAAGCATGAGTAGCTAAATACACAACTAGGGTTCTGGGAACCATGAGCAATTAACATAGTATGAATAATAATTAAGTAATTCTTGAATAGTGTTTATGCATGTAGTGTTAATCCTTTCGTTTAGAAGTCATTTTACTATTGCAAACGTTAGAACTCACCTCGTTCCTACTTGCTGGACCAAGGAGGTAATGGATGAGAAAAGGATTAAACAACATAGATTTAGTGATTGCTATCTAATAGTCTAGTGTCAATTGGCGTGAGGGTGACAACTAAACCATACGTTGATATGATGACTAATCTGAGGTAAAGGTATGGGTTAGAAAAGCATACACCCGTAGCCGGACCAAGGTGCGTGGTGAAGTTCCCTACTTGGAGGACCAATCACATAAGGATACCTAACTTAACAACTTTACATGTAAAAAACTAGGAAAGGGTTACTATTATTAGGATTACTGCATTAAAAGCTTGTGGGGAACACATATGCCCTAGTTTATGTATCATATTGATAAGTCAAAGTTTGGATCTTGTATACTTGTTATTTAATAAACAATTTGTTACTTTAGATACAAAATCCCCTTGTTTACTTTTCTCGGAAATAGTTTGACTAAACGGAAATAATAGTGAGTTAAGTTTCAGTCTGAACTACCTCGTGGGATCGACCCCAACCTACAAGTTGGGCTCTTTATTAGACAACGATCCCTTATACTTCTTTAGGGAGGTGTAATTTGAGCATATCAATACCCCAAACAGAAACTTACTCATTTGTTCCCTTGGATCGGCAACCAAATGTGGAGCGTACCTGGAGAGTTGAGTGAACTTATGTCTGTATTGTTAGACTGACATTGTACCTTGTTTCAAATTCATAAACTTCTGAGCTTTAGCCTCCCTAAATTCTCTCTGGAAGAACCTGTCCAGAAAAGCTCCAGTAAAACACTCCCAAGTCACAAGAGCTGCATCCCAACCCCTGTTTCTTTCCACTACATGAACCAAATGTGAGCCACATACTTAAGCTGGTAGTATGCCAATCTATCCTATGATTACCGGTTACTTGCATCACTCCAAAGATTTTCTTAACCTCATCAGTGAAGTTCTGTGGGTCCTCACAAATCTATACTCTAGAAACTCAAGCGGATTCATCCGAACAAAACGTCGAACCCTTGTTGTTGCTGACCCATTATTAGCATTTGTCGAAATGGAGCATGTCGGTTGTTCTGATTGGCCAGACTCTGAGCCAAAAGCTGGATCTCATTCAGAAATTTCGCTTTAGTAACATCATGATCTGGGATTGGAGGAACTGTGTTAGCAATGCGGGGATTAGCATTCCTTGTGTAAGCTCTACAAGGAGGTATGATCTGAAACGCATAAAGACGAATTAGAAAAAAATAATACCCACGCACGATAAGAATAGCAAGAAGTGAAGTTTTTCCTAAAACACTTCATAGCCTTCCTATCATTAGATGTGGTACACTTCAAACCTATGAAAATGACTCTACTTAGTGCGACTTTCAGATAGCCTAGGACTCTTGAACCTAATTCTCTTATACCAATTTTCTCACGACCCATGCCTACCCCCTTCACGTTCCATGGGACCTATGATCACGAGTGACCCAAGCTAACCCTGTTTCTAGCATATCATAAGCATACTGAAAGATAACTAAATAAAGATATACTAAGCAAAAGCTTAAAACAATAGTTAACATAAAGTGGGGAATACCCAAAACTAATCTGAATATATAAAATGTACTACAAGTTTAATGATACAGAAAAATTACTCAAAAGCTAAAGCTGAATCTAATACTATGTCTAAGAAATCCTCTACTGACTAGAGTTGTTGGGACATGCCTCCATGTAGCCCTAGCAAATCTGAAAATTGAAATGAAAGACCTAATATGAAATCATGTCTATTGTCCTCGAAGAATGAGGACTCACCACAGAGGCTGTTGAGTACGGATCGGGAACCGATCTATGCTTGATTTGGATGTTGAGTACCTAAGCCTACATCATGAAAGGATGTAGCATTGAATATGCGTCAGTACTTGGAATGTATTGAGCATGCATGCTATTGAATATAGCTGAACCAATATAACTAATCAATATCATATTCTGAACAGAATAATAATACTGAATTATACTGAAAAGTGAGCTAAATGCATTGACGAAACACTAATCATGAATTTAACATGGTGAGTCTGATAACTGAAAACCTGGTCAAATGCACTAGAGTCTGACTGTGGGAGCTACTATTAACCGACATAAAACCACCTGAACTAAACGTGGAGTCCGATGTATATGCCCCATCGAGAGGACCAAATATTCCTTGCTAGGGGTATAAAGGCATGAGTGGCATAATCACTAAATATTATGCCGAATAGAGGGGCCTTATAAACCTACGTGGGAACGTAGTTTTGAGACTATGAGGGTACGCTAAACTGTAGTCCAACTCGGTGCTAAGCCAACTCCTAACTAGAAATGTGTATGACACAACATAACGAAAATACTGGATTAGCTCAATATTCTTACATACTAACTAAGAATGCAAAATTTAAGTACTAACAATGAAACATTCAAAATCTGAGGCATGTATATCTGTTTATCTTACCTAGCTAGTGTAATTCATGAACTAAAGGAATCTACACAACTAGGGTTCTGAGTTTCGCGCAAGGAACTAAGCAATGATTTCATGAAAACATGATAATATGATTAATAATACTATAAAAACTAAATCACAACTAATATTTACGGTTTTAGAAACCCTAGGTCTAAGCAAGATATAGCGAATCAAGAATCCGACTTAATTCTAGCAACCTAGTAGATAGAAGGAACCCACTAGTGAAATCCCACATACATGGTGAGGAAATCTACGAAAACATCCTTTGATTTCAATGCAGAAACTAAAGAAAACGTGTTGCATGTTCTTGAGGGGTTGGTAAACTCTTTCTCCTCTTTTCCGCTCTAAGTTCTAGTGAGATTTTGTGAATAAAGGCTTTGTTTAAGTTCTGACTAGGTTATTCCACTTAAACTAAGTTAAACGACGTAGCTTAGGTGCCCAACGCATCGGGGAAAAGACCAAACGACTCTTAACTTAAAATCTGATGAGGCCAACCACGACGCCCGTGATAGATTGTCATTAGGACCACGGCCCATCGACAGCTGGCCAGTGGCTATTGGTTTTGGGGGTCCTTTCCAAGGGCCCTCGCATGGACCGTGTGGAGGACCACAGATAGTGATGGTCACTATGGTCCTTCACTTGGGCTGGTGGTCGGTTGACTCAGGTCCACGAACGCCACCACAGCCTATTGCCAAGACTACGGCCGGTGGAGGGCTCCATGATCTGATGCCTGATCCTGGTGAGTTCTGCCTGGTTCCCATGGGCCTTCCCACGACCTGTGTAGTGGTCCACAACCCATGAAGGGTCAAGTGGTCCACCACTTTATGGTGGGCATGAAACATGGGCAGGAAAACAAACTATGGTTCCTTTCACCGTCCGTGCACCTTAAAACGGTTTACCAAATTTTTTTGTTTTTCTGCTGCAAAGTAAAGTTTGATTTCTGAGCTGTTACAATATCTC
The DNA here is from genome assembly GCA_036250505.1 of Solanum acaule. NCBI lineage: Eukaryota > Viridiplantae > Streptophyta > Magnoliopsida > Solanales > Solanaceae > Solanum > Solanum acaule. Next base: position 5,968 of record JAJOOR010013355.1, on the reverse strand, counting down.
CCCCTTAGGAACATTCGTCCTCAAATGAAGCCTAAACTAGCTGAGTATGGAGGGAAGGAGCTGCAATCCCTACCATTAAGTACAAGAAACTGATATCTAACTTAACTGAGTTTTGATAATATGCAAGTACGTTGAAAATGCAAGAACAACTTAAGGAACGTGATACTAAGCCTGAATTTATGCAAGAGTAAGCTAAGAGACTGGAGAGGAACTATTACCTCAAGGTGAAAAGGATTCGGAAGGAAAAAGATTAGGATACTTGGCCTTCATGGATGTTTCTTCTTCCCAAGTAGCTCCTTTTACGGATTGACTCCTCCACAAACCCTTCACTAAAGCGACTTCTTTATTTCTTAACCTACGAACCTATTACCCTACGAACGTGAGGGTTAAGAATCTGAACTACCATCTCTTCGTAAGTGAGACTATCCTTCACAGGCACACTCTCTAATGGCACTATGCATGCCGGTCACCCACACACTTCTTCAACAAGGAAATCTGAAAGACTGGATGAACTGCTGCTAGTTCTGCTGGCAACTCGAACTCATATGCCACCTTTCAAACCCTTTTTTTAGGATTCTGTAAGGGCCTACATATCTTGGACTAACCTTCACTTTCTTGCCAAATCTCATAACCCCCTTAATAGGTAACACTTCAGGAAAACCCAATCATCAATCTCAGGCTCTAAGTCTCTCCTCCTCACATCTTCATAGGACTTTTGACGACTCAAAGCTGTCTTAATTCTATCTCTGATGAGTGGAACTTTTTCCATAGCCTCATGAACCGAATCTGGCCCAATCAATACTTCTTTACCTACTTCACACCAACAACCTAGAGATCTACATCTACTCCCATATAATGCCTCATAAGGGACCATCTGAATACTGGAATAATAGCTATTATTTTAGGCGAACTCTATGAGAGAAAGCTTATCACCCCAACTACCCTTGAAATCGATCATGCAAGCTCTCAAAATATCCTCTAAGGTCTGAATGGTACATTCTGCCTGGCCATCAGTGTGTGGATGAAATACTATACTGAGATTTACCTGAGAACTAAGATCTTTTTGAAACTATTTCTAGAAATAAGAGGTAAACTGAGGACCTCTATTTGAACTAATAGATAAAGGAACCCCATGTAACTTGACTATCTTATAGATGTAGAGTTTAGAGTAGTCCTCTGCTGAATCTGTAGTCTTAACAGCCAAAAAGTGAGCGGACTTAGTAACTCTATCTACTATTACCCAAATAGAGTCATGATGTCTGCGAATAAGAGATAACCTGTAATGAAGTCCATGTTTATCACTTCTCAATTCCATGTAGGAATGTTAATCTCTTGAGTCATCCCTCTTGGTTTCTGATGCTCTACCTTAACTTGTTGACAATTAGGATACTTAGCCACAAAATATGGTATGTCCCTTTTCATGTTGTTCCACTAAAAGACTTCTTGTAGATCACGGTAAATCTTAGTGGCACCAAGGTGAATGGAATACCTTTAGTTATGGGCTTCTGTAAGTAGATGCTGCCTTAGCTCACTCACGTTAGGAATACATAAGAGACCCTAGTAACGAAGCACACCATCTCCCCCTTGGGAGAAAACCTAAACTTTATGCTGATGAACTGCACTTTCAACTTAAGTAATATAGGATCACTATCTTGTTTTTCCTTAACCTCCGCTACCAATGAAGATTCTGATCCATTCTGAACTGTCACCCCACTATCAAATGTGGCTGTAAGACAAACTACTATGTGAGCAAGCCGATGAACATCTTTTGCTAATTCCTTCATTTCTTCCTTGACATGTTCTACACTACCCATATATAGTCTGCTACGAGCATCAACTACTACATTGACCTTACCAGGATAGTAAAACACATTCATATCATAGTCCTTGAAGAATTCAAGCCATCTCCTCTAACAAAGATTTAATTATTTCTGGGTTAACACATATTGGAGGCTCTTATGGTCTGTGAACTCATCTACGTGATTGCCCTACAAGTAGTGTCTCCAAATCTTTAGGGAAAATATATGGCTGCAAGCTCGAGGTCATGAGTCGGGTAGTTCTTCTCATGTACCCATAAGTTGTCTAGATGTGTAAGCCGGTTCTTCAATATGTGATACACTACCCATAATGGTGACTTTGTTCAATTGCCGACAGTTAATGCACATTCCGAGAGAACCTTCTTTCTTTTTCACAAAGAACATGGAGAGATACTAGGTTTGATAAAGCTCTTATCTAAAAAATCTTTCAACTGCTCCTTCAACTACTTAAGCTCGGCTAGAGCCATTCTGTAAGGAGGAATTGAAATAAGCTGGGTATCTAGAAGGAGATCAATTCCAAATACGATTTCCCTTTTGGGAGGAACTCTAGGAAGATCTTCTAGAAACACCTCTGGAAACTAATTTTCAACAGGGACTGACTCAAGAGTTGGGGTTTCAGAGTTTAAATCCTTAACCTGAACAAGATGATAGATATACCCCTTGGAAATAATCTTTATGTCCTTAAGGTAAGAAATGAATCAACGTACATGCACTAAGCTACTACCTTTCCACTCGAAGACTGGCTCATTTTGAAATTGAAACCGAATGATCCTAGTTCTACAATCAACTGAGGCAAACTGGAAGGTAACCAATTCATTCCTAGAATGATATCGAAATCTACCATTTCTAACTCTACAAGATCTGCTGAGGTGACTTTCTGAGATACTGTGACAGGGCAATTTCTGTATACACCTCGAGCTATATCTGGGTCACCAACTGGAGTAGACACTGAGAAGGGTTCTGAGAGTGTTTGTAGACTGACACCGAAGTTTACTGCTATATAGGGAGACAAAGAAAAGAGTAGCCCCAAGATTTAACAATGCATAAAAATCTAAATGAAATACTCGTAATGTACCAGTGACCACATCACGAGAATCTTCCTGGTCCTGGAGAGCCTACAACCTATTTTGGCGCTGACCGCCACCTGTACTAGATGAAGCACCCTGCTGAATTGGGTGAACTACTGGTTCTTCTGGAGTTGTAGATTGATTCCTATTGTTGTTACCTCCTTTCCCCTGCTTAGCAAAAGGGCAATTTGTCAACCTATGGCCAGACTAACAACACCCAAAGCACCCTTCCTTTCCAGCAAGACACTCGCTCTGATAGTTCTTACCACACTTTAGATAAGTTACAAAAGTCCTGTTATCTAAATTACTCCCCTGAGACATAGGGACCCTTCTGATCCTGTCGAAACCTGGGGTATGGAGCACTAACTGATGAATGTGCTGAGGTTGTAGACCTCTACTGAATATGTTAGCAGTTTCCACCACCCGATTTCTGCTGAGAGTACTTATAGTTACATGTTCTAGCCTTCTTGCTGCCTTAGAAATTTCCCTAAGATTGTTTCCCTCAACATGTTGAGCATGAGTCATAAGCCTAGAGATATTTATATCATCTACAAGCATAGATTTCCTGCACTTTGTTAGTACAAAGTCGGATAACCCAAATAGAAACTTACTCATTTGTGCCATTGGATCGGCAACCATATTTGGAGCATACCTGCAGAGTTGAGTGAACTTAAGTCTGTATTCTTAGACTGACATTGTACCTTGTTTCAAATTCATAAACTCCTGAGCTTTAGACTCCTTCAACTATCTTGGGAAGAACATGTCTAAAAAAGCTCCAGTAAAACACTCCCAAGTCATGGGAGCTCAATCCGCACCCCTGTTTTCTTTCCACTGCGTGAACCAAATGTGAGCCACATCCTTAAGTTGGTCGGATGCCAACTATACCCAATGATTACTAGTCACTTGCATCACTCCAAAGATTTTCTTAACCTCATCAATGAAGTTCTGTGGGTCCTCACTAATCTACGACCCTAGAAACTCAGGCAAATTCATCAGAACAAAATCCCCAACCTTGGCTGTTGCTGACCCAATATTAGCATTTGCCAGAACTGTAGCATGCTGGTTGTTCTGATTGGCCACACTCTAAGACAAAAGCTCGATCACATTCTGAAATTCCATGTTAGTGACTCATGGTCTAGGACTGGAGGAACTGCAATAGCATTGTGAGCATTAGCATTCCTTGCGAAAGCTCTAGGAGGAGGCATGATCTGAAACACATAAACACAAATTAGAAAGGAGATCATACCCACGCAAGATAAGAATAGCAAGAAAGTGAAGTTTTTCCTAAAATACATCGTAGCCACTCTCATTAGATGTGGTGCACTTCACACCCATGAAAAGGACTCCAGTTAGTGCGACTTTCATACATCCTAGGACTTTTGAACCTAATGCTCTTATATCAAGTTTGTCACGTGATGAGTCTGAGATTTTGACTCATTTAGGGCTATGTTTTGATAGTTTAAGTGTCCTAAAATGCCTAATCTATGCTCTAACCTAATCTTAAAGTGTTGTTTTGAATCGATGAAGGGTAAAAAGAAAGGTAAGGACCCTACTGGGCAATAAGGAGCTAACAAGCTGAAGAAGTAAAGAAAAGTGATTCTGGTGAACGCCAAAACCACTCGGCGAACCACAAAATGGCTCATGACTCTGCCCAAAGTTCCAGCATGCCAGCCCTTGGGATGAGATAAATTAGGAGAGGCATACACCCTATTGGCGACACGCCGATTGGATCAGCGAAGAAAGGTTAGACCGCCAAAAGTTATAGAATTAGCATTAAAGATACAAGAAAATCAGCGATCCACAAGAACAAAGGGTGCATCGTGGAATACATCGGCGATCATGACATAGACTACCTAAGGTTACAGGGCCTATTAGATTAAAACACGAATCAAAAAGATGATGGACAGGGGCGATGGGAGAATCGCCTACCGGTCGGCAAGCACGACTTTCCTCACTGATTGGCCCCAAAAGGCAATTTTTTATCAGTATAAATTGATATTTTTAAGAGAGACAAGGTATCCAAACATTGGGAAACTCATACCTAGAACGAAAACACTATTCTTGCTCAGTTTCAAAGTTTTCAAGTAGATTCCGAGTTGGGTTTTGTAATTAAAGAAATGTTTACTTATTTTAAGATCTTGGAAATCAATACCCAGCTATGGAGCATGTAGTAGGTATTGAATTTTCATGTTTTGTGATGACTAGCTAAAACCTTATTCTTGTGGGTTTGATAATGTGATTAATTGCTTAATTTAGTTGATTGGGTGTAAGAAATTATTAATTGTAATGCTAATTCGAAGTAGGTCTGATTTATTGCTACTGTTAAATTGTTGTGTTGAATGTTTATTTCAATATGCTTTAGTATTTTATTAATGCATTAGAGAGAGGTGTAAAACCAAGGCAATAATTTAGCATTCGTAGTGATTGGGCTATTGTGGGTTCAGTTCAAGAGAGCGAATCCTAAGTTCCGTCTACCAATCTAGCTCGAGAGAGTAGATGTAGTGAGGTTGTGGGCTGGTTTTTGTGTTTAGCCTGTTGTGATTCAAAAGAACTCAATTGAAGCTAGGTAGTTGTTCGAGAGAAAATTATCTCATCAAAGGTCCATCCTACCTATGAAGATTTAGTAACTTTTCGTAATAACCTAGCACCCATTTAGCAAAAATTTGCAATTCGACAGTCAATCCTGTAAGTACCTCTTACTCATTTGATTACCCTTGTTGATTGTTATTGTTGTGATTTCTGACTGATATAAAAATCCCACACTTGACATTAATGTCAACCCTTTTGATTTAATTACAAGTTTCTGATAATTTCTAGTCCTACAACCATTTAAATCGTAGTTATAACTTCATAATAGAATTCAAACTTGTACCGCTCCTTGTGGGATCGACCCCAGCTGTCACGACCCGGGAGCACCCCCTAGTCGTAACAGGCGTACTCGACCTCGAAGAAGTCTAATACAAGCCTCTTAGCATTCATTCATCGCATAGACTCTAAAACCATAAGGAATTTAAAACTTTCTTTACCAAGAAAACATTGCATAAAAAAAATAATAGCAAGCGGAAGACTTTCTAGACTTTATAC
>JAJOOR010013354.1:0-48150 GCA_036250505.1 Solanum acaule | reverse complement strand
CTGTTGGAAGTTGAAAGCAATTAGTTTTATGAAAGACAATGAAATCGGAGAAATGAAAGCTATGGTGTTGATGAAAATCACCTGTTGGAAGTTGAAAGCAATTAGTTTTATGAAAGACAATGAAATCGGAGAAATGAAAGCTATGGTGTTGATGAAAATCACCTGTTGGAAGTTGAAAGCAATTAGTTTTATGAAAGACAATGAAATCGGAGAAATGAAAGCTATGGTGTTGATGAAAATCACCTGTTGGAAGTTGAAAGCAATTAGTTTTATGAAAGACAATGAAATCGGAGAAATGAAAGCTATGGTGTTGATGAAAATCACCTGTTGGAAGTTGAAAGCAATTAGTTTTATGAAAGACAATGAAATCGGAGAAATGAAAGCTATGGTGTTGATGAAAATCACCTGTTGGAAGTTGAAAGCAATTAGTTTTATGAAAGACAATGAAATCGGAGAAATGAAAGCTATGGTGTTGATGAAAATCACCTGTTGGAAGTTGAAAGCAATTAGTTTTATGAAAGACAATGAAATCGGAGAAATGAAAGCTATGGTGTTGATGAAAATCACCAAATCATAATAGAAGAGAGAGGGTATATAACAACTATGGTGTTATTGACAGAAATATAAAATGAAGATACTCGTAACTAACGGTCACCATGTGGTGGATGGATTGTGGTGACCGATCGACGGATTGGAAGTCCTACCGGAAATGTTTTGGGTGCGTGGATTGTGTAGGGTTAATTTTTGTTTTATAAATGTTTTCTTATAATATGTTTTTGGATGGTTTTTTAAACCTAAATGACATGTCACAATTTAATTCGTCATTATGCCATGTCATTACAAGTGTATTTCACTCACTTTAAATTTGTCTAAATGTCAAAAAAATGTTGAAGAGGTATAATTTGAAGTGGTAGAGGTGTTCAATAGGTACAAATTTTAGTTGGAAGTGTTCAAGTGAATTATGTGGGCAATTTAAGTGGCAGCTTTAAATTTTTTAGGCAAAGTGGGATTGATGTTTAGTACCTAACAATACTTTTTCTAGTTATTTAACACTAATAAATTTATGAACAAATCAGATCACATGTTTGTTATTTTGTAGAACTTACAATATAGGAAATAAAAACAATTACAAGTAAGAATAAAAAAAAGTTACAAGTAGTTACAATAATTGAGACTCTCCAATTTTTTCTCTGTATTAACCATTAACAAAGAATTAAAAAAAAAATAGTAATTGAGATATTTAAGATTTTTTGAATAAAAAATGTGAAAAATTAAGAAATAGTATGTGAACACAATTATGAGAAGAGCCACCACAAGTTTTCATATTATGCTCTTTGTGAAGCAAAAATGTGCATTCAAACAAAGTTTCAGAAGCACAATAACAAAAAAAATGCTACTCATCATGCATCATTTAAACTAGTCATTTCTCCATGACAAATACAATGTTATTTCTTGTTAATTAAAAATTAAATATAACTTTATTAAAGATAAAATATTATAGATCATTGAATCGATAAATAAATACATTAGCTGTAGCCAAAGTGATGATAGAAGAAAACAAACCCACAAAAAGAAACAATTAACTTAGAAATTCAGAAAAAAACATTCAACCGAAAAATATCAAACAAAAAACTTATCATGGTGTTGGATTAATTGTTCAGAAATTAAGCAGTTGATATAGTTTTTTTTTTTGACACATTGAATTGAGCAAAAAAATATAATTGGAATAAGGAAAGTGCAATTTCGTTTCAAGTAACTATGAATTTGTATAACTTTTTGTTTTATAAAGTAATATTCATAACAAAAAATATATTTCTTGTAATAGATTTTTTAGTCGACATGTTATGTTCTTGTGTAGGGCCTTTAGGGGTTTTATGCAACATGTCACGTCTAGAGGTACTTTAGGTCGTGGCAGAATCATAAACTTCTAGCTTAGGTGAATTCACTAGCTAATGTCTATCTAAGACAAACCAATGGTGGCACATAGTTATAGAATAGGGAGATTTCTTCTAGAAACCCGACCTCAACTACTAGAGAAATTCCATCTCAATATCCTGTCGGTGCTAAGCATAAATTCCACAGAATAGTCATTAATTATATTCATCTTATTATCTATGGAAAGGCACAATCAAGTAACCAATCCAAGCTAGAGTTCATTAGAATGGCTCCTAAATCTTGATTCAAAGTTTAGTTGAGAAAACCTTTCCACCCTATGAATGCTTTATATGAGAATAACCTTTCACAATAACAACATCGATGCTTTACTCTCAAAGCAACCTTAATTCATTTAAAACAACTTCCTTAAAGCATGCATATCTTCATAATTTCATGGTTCATGGTTCATGGGTTTATCATAAGATCATGGTTGAAAAGCATAATTGAAGCATGAGCAAGTCCACTTTCAACTAAATATCACAGATTAACATCAAATAATGCATTAGAAGACTTAATTGGTCAAAATAAATCATAATTGGAAGAAACCCACATTTCTTGATTTGAACCCTAATTTGACAATTTTGAGAATTGAATTGAAAACTTGAATTCCTTAGGAACCCCATGGAGGAAAGGACTCCATGGGTGAATGCACACATATCTTGATATCAAAAGCCCAAGAAAAAATTGAGAATTTGGAGACTTGATCTTGAAGCCCTAGACTTTTTCTTCAAGCTTTAGAGAGATAAATTTCGAGGGAAGAACTTGGTCAACTTTTGAGATTTTAGGAGAATGAGTTCCATTGGGTAATTTGGAGATTAAAAACGTTTATATAGGGCTTAGGGTAGAAGTTAAAACGACATGGTATTGGGTTGAAACAATTAGGAAAAGACCCAAAAGCACTTAAAATTAACCTGCCGAGCCTCACCTACAGTTCGTAGGTCCTACTACGGATCGTCCTGGTCAATCGTAGGTGGGGTTCAAATACTTTGTTTGACCTTCAAAGGACGATGATGGAAACTACATTATTCGTTGGGATTCGATCATACTTGATAAGAATTTCTCTTATGAGAAGGAACCCATAGTCATTCTAGTTAAGGAGATACGCAAGTTGAGGTCAAAAGAGATTGCAGTTGTAAAGGTCTAGTGGAAGAATTGTCAAGTTGAGGAGTCTACTTGGGAGACTGAGGATGATATACACAAAATATTTCCACATCTTTTTGTCAAGTCAGGTACCCTTTTCTTGCCCTCGCCTTTCTTTTGACCGCTCGGGACGAACGCTGTGTAACTTTGTATCTGATGCCCGTAAGGTCGTTTTGAACACAAACCTATTTCTTTCATAAACAAACCTTCCCATAAATTTGAAAGGAGAATTGTGAACTATTAGTTTAACTACGATTATTTAGTTGGTGGATATTTACTAGATAATTAATTTTTAGTTAATCGTAAATGGGACAAGTCTTAAATTCATTTAATGCCCTATGTCACTTGGCTCATAGGTATAAATAAAATTAATAAAATTCAGAAATTTTGGTTCATAATTAATTTAGAGAATAAATTAGGAAGAAGACATATTGTACGATGATGAAGAACGACTGCATATTGTTGCAGGTAAAAATCCCCATCCCCAACCCTCGTTCATATATGCTAATGTTAATTAAGGAGTACAAAGTAGATTATTATTATTATTATTATAATTGAACATAAGATGGTATTATTAATAATTTTAGTAATGAAGGATTGAAAGAATTGGAAGTTTGAAAACGTTCAGTGGGTCACATTTGGTTGTAGGATTTTTTTTTTTTGGGGGGGCGGGGGGGAGGTTTCAGTGGAAAATTAATAACAATTATTTGAAAATCATAGGAAGTGTTTAGGGGTTATGGGTGGATGGTTGTTTTGGCTTTCTCGATTATAAGTTACTGTTAGTAACTTGCCGATAATTTTGGGGTTCCTTTAATTTATTGTTATTGTTACTCTCTAAAATTAAGTTTTGATATATTGAAATATGTAATTAAATATTAGGTGTATTATATTATATGAATTCCATTAGAGTTATGTCATTTTGAGGAATTAAGACTTAATCCTAGGCTTGAAAAAATAGGAGCATATGAGACTTGATATATTAACTAGTATCAAAATTTTGGAATATGATTATAGATTTGGGTGAGTTTTTGAGTCTAGGCTAGATATGTAGTAATATGGGTGTCTACATACTCGTTTGCTTATGAATATTGTATACTTGATAGATTGGAAACGTTCCGAGGTATCGAGGAAAGGAAAAACATTGGAGAATTAGCTTGCTTGACTTCAGTTATTTGGTTGAGGTAGGTTATAATTTATTCTATGTGATAGAGAGACTCTTACTAGTGATTGATAGTCATTGAGTAATATTGTGAAGTTTTCTATGTACTTAATTGTTGTAGTTTGGATGATTCATGTGTTGTTGTGATTGGTCTGTAATCCAAAGACCGCGAAATTTATAATCTTAAACTTGCTCTATCAAAGTGATGTCATGAATAAAGAAGGCTTGATAAAATATTGTTGCTGAAGTGGAAAGTGATGATAAATTAAGAATGATAAATTAACTTTATAGTTGGATCAGGTGTCATGAGCCGACACAATATATTTGGATCGGGTGCCACAAGCCGGCACGATATTATTGGATCGGCTATCACATTCCGGCATGGTAACATTAAAGGAAAACATATGAAAATAACTTAATGTACTCAATCTCAAAGAACCCATTTCCCAAAAGAGTGGTGTGGAGGGATGAGTCCTCATGTGTGTTCTTGATATTATGACTAATTACGTAGTTGCTGCATTACTTTTGTCACTTGTTCATGTTGTTTGTTGCCTGCCACTTGCTAAGTGCTATAGTTGATTTCATGTTATCACTTTATGCATATTGGTTTCTATTTTGAGTCGGCCGATGATATCTACTCACTATATGTTGCCCTGTACTGACCCCTAAATGTGTTTTCCTTTGTTTTCCTTTTGTGGAGTGTAGTGAGTATACCAGCAACTTCGACTAATCCTTAGCTCTAGGAAGACTCCATCACATCAGGTTTCAGGGTGAGCTATTCATTCTAGTTCGTGTTGAATTCTCTCGGTCATGATATGATGTTATTAGTTTTTGGACGCAAACTACTTATTTATTTATTTATTCTAGTGTTGTTAATACTCTTAGACTTTGTATTTTTGGATTAGATATCTTTCATGTGATGGCTTTCAGTTTTTTGAAAACGGTATGTAGTAGACTCTAGAGGATTTTGTATTTCTTACTTTAATAAGGTTTGAATTTCCGCATTATTATCATAGTGCATAAGTTGAAAAACTAATCTAAGTTGGGGTTTGCATTCGTTTGTTCGCCCACCTAGAAGGTTAAGTGTAGGTGCCCCTCATGACTCTTTTTGGGTCGTGTCAAAGATCGTCTGCAAGGGTTTACAACAACCATAAACCTTATCTGATGTCACTTAAGTGAACAAAGGGTTGTTTAAGCGAACCCCACATAAAATAGGACTATCACAATTGCAAACAAAGCTTCGCTTTCATGAAGGTCAAAAGCGAACAGGCCTTTGGAAAAGTGAGGGTTTGACCAGAGGAACCTTTGTGAATGCGAGCAGATCTTTGCTAATGTGACCCTCGTGAAAGCAAGGTCTGCAGTCATCAGAAACACAACCAACTATCACGACCTAAAGTACACCCTAGACGTGACATGAGGTATAAGACCCTGATAGGCCCTACACAAGCCACTTGAAATATATATACACAAAATAATAGACAAAAGTAAAGAATCTCACATAAATGGAAATTTTGACATTAAAGCGGAAGTCTAACATAGTCTTGACAATTCATCTAATACATCAAAAGAAGTAGTTGGAACGTAACCCGTACATACCTTGAGCTTGAAGCCCAAAACAATGGTGAAAAAGGAGACTTGGTTTCAAAATCCTAACTTTTTATTCCTTGAATTTGAGAAAGAAAAACTTGAGAGAATTTTGGGAATTGAAAAAGGGAATGGGATTTTGAGAATTTGAGAGAATGATAGAGTTGGTTAGTTTTAGGGGAGGAAGGTGTAACACCCCAAAAATTATTGAGCAAAGACTCAAACCATTCTTTGTTTAAGAATAAGATTTTACCGAGAAATTTTAAATTTTTTAGGTGTTAAGGTCACTAGATGAACACCCCGAGTTCCAAAAAGAACTAAAGAGAAATTCGTTCAAGTCATCCATAAGTTCTTTTAAGTTTTGGGTCAACTTCAAATGACCATAACTTTTAGCACAAAAGAGTAGGTGGCCCATGAAGTATCAAATCAAATATCTTTGAGTCCTCTTTCCAACGGCACTGAATTTGCTAAAATCTGAGTTCGTATGAGGGAGATATGCCCGTTTGAGTGTAGTATCTCTAGTTAAAGCCTTCCACCCGAATTAAGAAAGGGTATTTTAGTCTTTTCCTTACCCCATTAGGCCTAAACGTTTCCCCCCCACCAATTTGGGGTCTAAACTGATTTGGGATCAGTTTCATTCAATTCCAAACGCTTAGGGTTTTCTAGAGAGAAGTTCAAGAGAAGAAAATTCAAGGTTTCAAGCAATTGTTCAAGAAACCCAAGATTTCGCCAAGAACAATTGTTCTTCAAGGTATGTAAACTCTCATAGTGTTGGGTTCGTTCACCCACACGCCAATCATGTAAATTCATCCATAGATTTTGTTTTTGGAGTTGATTGATTCGAATTAATGAGAAGTTCTTGAGGTTATGTTCATTCTTTAAAGAATAGAGTCTTGTTGAGTTTTATAGGTGAGGGTTTAAAGAGGGTAATTCTTGATGATTTTGGAGTGAGATTTTGTTGGATTAGTGATGGGTTTATGATTCTAAACGAGTTGGGAGGTAGTCATTTGGTTCTAGATGAGTCAGGGATTGAAATCAAGAAGAAAAATTCGTCGAAAGTTTATGGGTTGGGGCTGGGGTGACGCGCCAACATTGCACCCAATCAAACCCCAAATAAATGGTGGCCTGGGCGATGTGCTAGCAGTGCGTCCAATCAGACCCCAAGTAAATGGAGGCCTGGTGCGACGCGCTAGCAGTGTGCCCAATCAGACCCCAGTCAATAGAGGCCTAGCGCGACGCGCCATCCCTGCGTTCGGAGTGTCAGGACTTGAGGAATTCTAACTTATTTTAGGACTTGAGTACTTGAGTATGAGGGTGAGAAGAGTTGTACACATGAGTTCTATGTTTTCACTGAGACCCCTGAGTCGAGTCGTTCCTGTCCATAATTCTACATGAACTCTATGAATTGAGTGTCCTTGAGAGGAGTATTATCTTCGAGTTTTTAGTTCCTAATCCTTTGTGAAACTATATTTCTAATTATGGGATTACTATATGTTATACATGGAGGTCCTAGGATTGAGTCGTGATGAGTCCGAGATTTGGACTCATTTAGGGCTTTGTTTACATAGATTTAGTGTCCTCAAATGCTTAATTTGTGTCAATAACTGATGTTAAATCCTTGATTTTCAGGTATATGGATTGAGGAACAAATAAAGGACACTAACAAGTAAAAAAGAGAGAAACAAGCTGAAGAAATGAATAAGTGCGAGCCTGAGGATCACCAAGAGCACTTGGCGTGTTACCGAGTGGCTTAGCAGACCGCCTAAAGTTCCAGTATGCCAATCCCTGAAAGAAAGAACCAACTTGGCGATGAAAATGAGCAGTCGGTAGAGCGCTGAGTGATTCCGCGAAGCCAAGATAGATCGCCCAAAGTTATAGACCTTGAGGATGCTGAGTACCAAGGCAAAAGGGCGATGGAAGATACCAAAGGGCGGCTCGCCAAGTTGTTCGGCGAGCCCGACTTACTTCACCAATTGACTCTTCGTAACACATTTTTGGCGACTATAAATACGTTTTTGAACATTTAGTTTAGTATCAATTACCCTTTAGAACAATCTATTATTAAGTTTTGAGCATCTGGAGATAGTTTTCTCTAGTTTTCCTTAGATTTGAGGAATTGAAGAAATTCACTTTTGACAAATTGGAAGTGGGTCTTTGGGATTCTTCAAATTGTAGCATTGTAAGGACAAAATTACTCTTACCCAGTTGATGGATAATCAATTTGGTAACGGTTTTTACCTTTTTATGATGTCTAGCTGAAACCCCGATTCTTGGGGTGTGATCATTTGATTATGAGCTGATTTAGTTTATGGGTATTGCTAGTTGTTAGTTTAAATGCTATTTAGAAGTGAGTTCATTCATTAATTGTGGTTTAATTTAAGAATTGTAGTTGCAAATGCAGTTCTATGTTTGTGTTCTTGGCTTGCTCGAGATAGAGGTTTTAGAACTAAAATTATTGATTGATGGTTTGTGGGTATTGGGTTGACCTAGGTTCAGCTCGAGAGAGTGAATCCTAAACCCAATCCCACACATTCAGCTCGAGAGAGTGAATGGATTAAGGTGTGGGCTGCTATTATTTTGCATGCTTGTTGATGTTCGAGAGAAATCACTTAATTCAGGGTAAATTGTTTGAGAGAAAATTTACCTCCACTATAGCCTATCCTATTCACTAATATCTAACTATTTCCTAATAGTTGCAATTACCCATATGTCTATAGTAGCCTATAATCGATCACATCCCAAGAACCCGTCTCATTATTGTTAATTCGTATTATTTGTGACTTTTTGTAGGTGTTAAATCAAAACCAAAATCCCCCATTTGACATTCGTGTCACCCCTAAATTTGAATGATGTCTTTATTCGACAATTTTTATTCCTATGACTGATTTGACCATGTTCATACTTCCCAATTGAATTTGAAACACATACCACTCCCTGTGAGATTCGACCCCAACTCATTTAGTTGGGTTACATACTGATTTACGACCATTAACACTTAGAATTGGATGAAGTGACTTTGAAACGTTAATCAATCAAAAATGGCGCCGCTGCCGGGGAGTGGTGTTGTTTGAAATTCTTTTGGTGAAGTTGAATTGTGTTCTTGCTAGTCATAGTTGAATCTACTTGCTTTTAGTTTTGGTTTTTGTGTTGCTGTGTAAAGCAGAGGAAATGAGCGTATATGGTAGCAACGGTAACCAAGTGGACCACTTTCCTTCAAAGATGATGATTATTAGGGATAACATCCTAAATTTCCAGCACTTGGAGGGTGAGACAATCCATCAATTGTGGCTGAGATTTAAGACACTATTGCTACAGTGCCCAACTCATGGAATCCCAGATAAGATGCTACTGGACTGTTTCTATAGAGGTCTTGGTCCTGAGAACAGAGGAGTGGCTGACCAATTGTCTCCGGGTGGTCTAATACGACAACCCTATGCAATAGTATCCCAACTCCTCGATCGCATGACTAAGAACAACAATGAGCAAGAGAGGGACCATAATCTGGCCAAAATGTTGACCCAACCGGATCTCTTGGCCAAAAAGATCATGCTATTTGAAGTACTGTACAAAAAGAAAGATAGGTAAATTCCTCCTCATAAGCGAAGAAAGCCTAAGGATTATGAGGGTGGACAGATAGAATAAATACTCTCACTCATTCTCCACAAAGTCGAAGAACATGAGAGAGTATTGATGAGATAAAAGAGAATGTCTCAATGCTAAATCAGATGACTGCTTCTCATTCCATATCTTTTAAGTTACTGGAGACCCAAATGGGTCATAAGTTGTCTCATCTCTACTCGAGACAACAAGAAGGGTTGCCTAGTGGCACTATGGCAAACCCCAAGAATGAAGCGTGAGTGGGTACTTGCATCATGCCACGGCGTTAACTAAGGCGCTTCTTGGGAGGAAACCTAAGTTTTTATTGCTTTTTATTTTGATTTTGAATAACGTGTGTTGATTGTGCAGGTTGAAGTGTGGAATGTGTTTGAAAAATGCAAGTTGGTGAGTCAAGAGTCCAGTCGGCGACTCGCCGAAGAGGTTAGTGAGCCCGACTTGGACTGCCGTTGGACTCACAAAAATCATAGGTGAGGGTCTGTTAAACTCGGTAGGCCCATAGACGAGTCGATGACTCGCCAAACAGGTTGGCGTGCCCGACTTTGTTCGCCGTTTGGACCTCCAAATTAACTGGAGGTCCTATAAAACTAGGTGAGGTAAGTAACCACTCAGCGTGTCACCGAGTGGTTTGGCGAGGAAAACTAATATCGCCGAAGGGCCGTGAACTGAACGGTTTTTAAAGACCAAAGGTTTAAAATTTTAAACTCTTCCACATTCCCTCATTTTGAGCCTCATACAATCACACCCACACTTTAGTTTTTCTATAATCTTGCATTTTTGTCACTTGTTTCTCTTTGATCTTGTGTTCAAAGTGGAATTTATTGCCGCCTAGCTTTACAAACTCATATTCCGGCTTAAAGGTTGGTTTTCTGAACCCCAAACTCTTAATTAGCGGTTAAATTCAAATGCATTTATATGAATTATTTTGATGTGTGCTGGGCCTCTTTGAAATCGTAAATATGTGCTAGTTTGCCTTCGTATTCTTGTGCTCTAAAATTGATCATAATCTTGTGGGTTGCATTAAATTATTATTGGGTCTAGTCGGGTGAAGTCTGAGTAACCCCAATTGTGCTAAATGATGTGCTTTTCCTAATGATGGAGCATTTGACGTCATTCTTAAGGGGTAAAATCATAAAATGGCCAATTTTGGCCAAACTGGGGGAAGTTTGAGTACCCTGGTGGCATGGGTCGTATGGGTCTGGGCATAATTGCATGAGTGTTTGGTTTGATTTTGTTTTTGGGGGCTGGGGGATTGATTTTGAGAAACATGGTCGAAAATTGGCACGTTGGGCAGTTTGGCGAGTTGGGGCTCGCCGAACCACTCGGCAGTTCGCCAAAGTCCCCCTTGATCGCCTTTTCTTTCATGTTTTGGTTGAGTTTTTTTTTGTAACTTTCGGCGATAAGCCTGAGCTCGCCGAGTTCACTTGGCGACTCGCCGAAAGTCTCTTTTGATCTCCCTTTCTGCGCCCCTAACCTCTAAAACATACTGTAACTTTCGGTGGGTTAGTCTGAGCTCGCCGAATGGTGTTGGCGATTCGCCAAAGGGCCCTGAACATCGCCTACCTGTCATTTTTCTGGGAAATTTTCAAGCTAATCCTTTCGGCGAGCCCGATCTGACTCGCCAAAGTGATTCGATGACTCGCCGATTGGTTCGGCGAGTCTTTCTGCAAAATGATATCTGCAACTTTTCTTGGATTAATTCTAATGTTTTTTGGTGTGTATTGCATATATGGCTAGGACTAAGTTGGACGATAGTGGCATGCCGCCCCGCAAAAAAGCACGGGGCATTATTATTAATGAGAGGGAAGCTTCTCCCTCTAAAAAGGGAAAACAAGCACCTCCAAAAGGAGGGAAAGAAAAGGGAAAAATGCCTGTGGCAGAAAGATCGGAGCACAACTCCGGCAGTGATGGGGAGTCTGCTCAATCTCAACCCTCATTCTCAGAGCCTGAGGATGACCAGCCATTACAGACCAGGAGGGCTGAGATACGCTCTTGAGTTCGCCAAGATGCGTTTAAGATCCCAGAGCCCACCCCTCCTGCTTCTGATTTGGTGCCAGCTCCGATTGGTGGTTCCAGCGCCACTAGTTCAGGGTCCTTCTCCCCGGCTACTCAATAGGCTAAAGGCCGAGGGATTGAGGACAATTCTTGAGGAAAAGAAGCTGTCTACAGATGGCCTAGTGGACCGGTATTCTACGGTGTGGGACACTCTCCGTTTCCATAGATTTGACATCTTCACCAGGCCTTGAGGCCCATATATCCCCACCTAGGTTCATGAGTTATACACTGCGTACGGTGACCTAGTACCCCATGGGAAGAAGAAGGTCAGTTCCTTCAGACCAGTGAAGTCCGTTATGGTCCGGGGGAAAGAAGTGGGGTGCAACAGTGATTATATAAATACCGTACTAAACAAAGATACTTGGTTCAAGCATGAGTACGAGGGTTTAACTACGACACACCCCTGGACAATCTAAAGGGATGGCTTGCTCTCCTCATTTCTGACACCACCCCGAGGTAGATTGAGACATAAACTCCGATTGAGAAGAAGGATTTGAATGTAGCTGCGTGGTACTGGTTTGGATTCATTAGAAGCTCCAGCATGCCCTCACAGAATGAGTCCATCCCCTGCCACCTAAAGGCGGCCTGTCTAGGATCCATCATTGCAAAGAAACGGCTCAACTTGGGACTTATGATTGAGCAGGAGATGGCCATGAGGGCCAAACAATGCCAGATATCCCTTCCTTTCTCGGTCCTGATTATAGAGCTATGCCGGCGTGCTGGAGTTTCTCATGATGAGAAGAGGGACATAGAGGTCACTCTCACATCTTCCATGGATATCCGGCACATAGAGACTGAGTACACTCGGGATGAGGTGGATAGGAGAAGAGCGCTTCTGGTGGATGCATCCCCGGAGGCTGATGTTGAGTCGATACCTGCAGAGGCGTCTTTGCCTACTCTGGCCTCCGAGCCTTCAGGTACACCCGCTTCCACTTCTTCCCAGACTCCTGGTTCTTCTGCTGCTTCCCAGCCCACCAGGATTACTCAGGCAATGATCCTCAAGATGGGGCATCTAGCCCATTTTGCCGATGTTCAGGCTACGCGATTAGAGGCTGATGTGCCTTGGATGATTGAGCGAGCCATCTTAGCTGGGTTGACACCTTTCTGGACATGTATTGATGCTCTTACAATGAGAGTAGAGACTTGTGAGAGTCGACATGGGGTTACTTTAGAGGTGACGACTTTGAAGGACGAGGTTGCAGACTTGAGAAAGGATGTGGACTATCTGAAGTCCACATACTTCACTTCTTTCTTGGAGGCAGCTGAGGATCAGGATTCCCCGGGCAGTTCTGAGATGCCTCCGGCCAGCATCGGAGATGTGTATATAGATGATGTGACAACTGACGAGTAGAGGCGGAGACGAATGATGAGCAACTGGATACTCAGAAGGCGACCATCTATATAGACTTGCCGGATTTAGAGGAGATGATTGTACAGTCAGTCATTTAGACATCGCTGACAAAGACGTCTATGGCAGGCTCTAGTGGAGCCAGTGTTGCTGCTATCCCGGGCATTGATGCCCTGATAGATGGAACAACTGTGTAGCCATGACTTTTCTTTACCTCCCTCGTTGTCGTTTTTATGGACTTTTGATTTTGTTGATTGCATTTAAGGACAACTGCCTTTTTGTTTATGGTGGGGTGAGTATTTCCATACCTACTTCTTGTGACTGTATTTTGTATATATTGGGTTTTGTGTTTTAAATTGTGTTTTGGTTTCTATCTTGTGGATGTTTGAGCTTTGGCTCCTTGTTATGAATGAAAATGGTTTTTGACCCATCTGGAAATTTTTTGCCACTATTTTGTTATGTGTGAATGTGGTTGTTCTTGTGCAAATTTGAGTATCGGTCATGATCAATACCGATGACTTGAATAGTGCTCTTAATCGAATAAAAATAAATGCGCGGCAACGATGAAGCCAAATGAAGTTGCATAGACAATATGTGAACTTTTTACATTTCGTTGTGGCTAGCCCATTATCGAATGAATCTCTTGTGATAAACATTGAACACTAGAGAAAGTGTGGAGTCTCGTTTGATATTGGTGCCAATGCCTTGTGTGATGAGCTTACTTTGAACCTTGTGTGATGACACCTAGAATTTGCCCCATTGGTTCGGTTGACTAAGTGATGCAAGCTCTTGAAATGATCTTAGGCAACAATTTTGAAGAGTGAAACAATTTGACAACATACCTCTTTTGTGGCCGACCTTGTGAGATATGTGAACCTTGCTTGAACCTCTTTGAGCATTATCCTTTTTCTTGGAAGAAACTTGAACAAATGTGACCCCTCTTGATCCATTCACCCATAACTCTCATGAAGTGTGGTTTGCTTGAATAACCAACTTAGGCCAAAAGCCTAAGTTGGGGGTGTGGTGAAAAGAGAAGGTAAATCAAGAAATGTGAAGAATTCCCATTTTGAGTCATGATCTTGAAAAAGATGGAACCCCTCCATATAAAAAAAAGAGAAAGAAAAGAAGAAAGAAAAAGAAAAAGAAAAAGAATGACAAAGTTGTGAAATAAAGTTTTGAAAGTTGCAAAAGAAATGGGGTGTCCGGAAACTCAGTGAAAGTTGAATAATGGAGTGAATTTTGAGCATGAGTAAAAATGCTGAAGAAAAGGAAGAAAAGTGATGTTCTAACCACATTTCATGAGGGTAGCAGCCACTAATCGTAAATGACCATACCTTTACACTCAGCCTTGAAAACCTTTTTGATCTTGAGTGAGTTGAAACAAATGTTGATTGGAAAATAAGGGCAAACCTATGGATGAAGTCATGCATGTGTTCATCTTTGTGAGTGTGAGAGTTGTATGTGATTCCAAAACTATAAATTGTTGAAAAATTGTGTGTGAATATGGAATCATCTTTGTTGTGAGGGAATTTGAGTACCTTTGTTGAGCTTGAACTTCCATTTGAAGCAAGTATTGTGAACTAGAAAATCTTAGATAATGGTGAGTCACAACTTAAATCTTTGAGTGCACAACTGATCCTTGCATGTGTAAGTTGAGTTTTGTAGTGTGCATTCATGATTGAGTCTTCTGTAGCACTGGTTGATACTTCCTTTTTGAGCTGCTAAACTTGAGTTTTACTTGAGGACAAGAAAAAGTTTAAGTTAGGGGTGTTGATGAGTCCAAGATTTGGACTCATTTAGGGCTTTGTTTACATAGATTTAGTGTCCTCAAATGCTTAATTTGTGCCAATAACTGAGGTTAAATCCTTGATTTTCAGGTATATGGATTGAGGAACAAAGCAAGGACACTAACATGCAAAAAAAAGCGAAACAAGCTGAAGAAATGAAGAAGTGCGAGCCTGAGGATTGCCAAGAGCACTTGGCGTGTCACCGAGTGGCTTAGCAGACCGCCTAAAGTTCCAGTTTGCCAAGCCCTGAAGGAAAGAACCAACTTGGCGGTGAAAAGGAGCAGTCGGCGGAGCGCCGAGTGATTCCGCGAAGCCAAGATAGATCGCCCAAAGTTACAGACCTTGATTATGCTGAGTACCAAGGCAAAAGGGCGATGAAAGATACCGACGGGCGGCTCGCCGAGTGGTTCGGCGAGCCCGACTTACTTAGCCAATAGACTCTTCACTACACATTTTTGGAGACTATAAATATGTTTTTGAATATTTAGTTTAGTATCAATTACTCTTTAGAACAATCTATTATTAAGTTTTGAGCATGAGGAGACAGTTTTCTCTAGTTTTCCTTAGCTTTGAGGGATTGAAGAAATTCACTTTTGAGAACTTGAAAGTGGGTCTTTGGGATTCTTCAAATTGGAGCATTGTAAGGGCAAAATTACTCTTACCTAGTTGATGGATAATCAATTTGGTAACAATTTTTACCTTTTTATGATGTCTAGCTAAAACCCCAATTTTTGGGGTGTGATTATGTGAATATGGGTTGATTTAGTTTATGAGTATTGCTAATTGTTAGTTTGAATGCTATTAAGAAGTGAGTTCAATCATTAATTGTGGTTTAATTTAAGAATTGTAGTTGAAAATGCAGCTCTATGTTTTGTTCTTTGGCTTGCTCAAGAGAGAGGTTTTAGAACTAAAATTATTGATTGATAGTGTGTGGGTATTGGGTTGACCTGGGTTCAACTCGAGAGAGTGAATCCTAAACCCAATCCCACACATTCAGCTCGAGAGAGTGAATGGATAAAGGTGTGGGCTGCTCTTATTTTGCATGCTTGTTGATGTTCGAGAGAAATCACTTTATTCAGGGTAAATTGTTCAAGAGAAAATTTACCTCCACTATAGCCTAGCCTACTCACTAATATCTAGCTATTTTATAATAGTTGCAATTACCCATATGCCTATAGTAGCCTATAATCAATCACATCCCAAGAACCCGTATTATTATTGTTAATTCGTATTATTTGTGACTTTTTGTAGTTGTTAAATCAAAACCAAAATCCCCCATTTGACATTCATGTCAGCCCTAAATTTGAATGATGTGTTTATTCGATAATTTTTATTCCTATGACTGATTTGACCATGTTAATACTTCCCAATTGAATTTGAAATACGTACCGCTCCCTGTGGGATTCGACCCCAACTCATTTAGTTGGGTTATATATTGATTTACGACCGTTGACGCTTAGAATTGGATGAAGTGTCTTTGAAACGATAATCAATCAAGTCGTTCATGCCCATAATTCTTTATGAGCCCTATAGTCGAGCATTCTTAAGATGAGTAGTACCATTGAGTCCTTGAGTTCTGGAGTTCTTAAGTTCTGAGTATTGAGTTCTATATACAGTTATTGAGATCCTTGAATTGGGTCATTCACGTCTATAATTCGGCTTGAACCCTATTTTTGAGAAGTCTTTTACAATTAGTTATAATTTGTTTTAAGACTTGAGTAAATGAGTATGAGGATGAGGAGAGTTGAGATTTAAATGTTGAAATGAGTATAAGGGAACTAAGTATTCCCGAGCAAGTAACACTTTTACATTTAGAACAAGAGAAACATTGATTTCTAAATGAGTTTATGAGGAGTCTTGAGCATCACCTCTCTTTAGAGGATCTTTTGAGTAATTATCTCAAATTGAGAAAGAGTAATGTTTTTAAATATTTGAGCATGAGTTATAGATATATTATTGGGAGTAGTATTGAGCACCGATATGGGGATGAGTTCAGACAACTCAAAAGCCTCATAAACTATGTATGCCAACATGGGTAAAGTGTCATACTTTTTAGATGATTCTGTATTGATTTTAAACATATCTTACTGGATCCACTTAGTTGAGGATGTCGTATACTTCGGCAGTAGAAGACAGTTCTGGCAGTATGGGCGAGATGCTATATCATCACGTAGCTCATAGTGATGGTTGTCGGTTATAGAATCACCCAAATAATAGTTATTATTGTATTTTTTTGCATACAATTGAGTTATTATCAACTGTTTAAAATCTTTCCATATATTGCTTCTTTTATTGTTGCTTATTCCTTGAGTTGAGTATCCTTGTTGAGTTGAGTATCCTTGAGTTGAGTTGAGTATCTTTTGAGTTGAGTCGAGTTGAGTGAGATGAGACGAGGTAAGTATGTTCACTTTTTATTAGTTCAAACTTATGTTATGTTTCAATATTCCTCTTACATGCTCGTACATTCAATGTACTGATGCCATTTGTCCTGCATCTCATGATGCAGATACATGTATTCAGGGTCATGAAAAGACGCTTTATTGATACCACTTGCAGTTCAAGTTAGTTTTGGTGAGCCTCCTTGCTTCTGGAGGGTTACACTTTTACTTTTCAGTTTGTTAGGATGTTGTGGGTTTTGTCCTAATAATCCTTCTGTAATAGTAGAGGCTTCATATATAGTTTAGAAGGTCGAGGAGTCTCTCATTATTTCCTTTATTGTTAGAATGTTTTGAGGTCATGAGACATTTAACTATAGCTTGTTAAATTATTTTCAGAAAATTATTGGTGTTGACTTCAAATTGAGTTTCTAAAGTTATTTATGCATTTGGAGTTCCCATTTTGCTTGAGTAAGTCTTTCTCTGAGTAATGAGCCATGCCAACGGTTCGCTTGGGAACCAACAACGGTTCTCAAGTGCCAGTTATTCCCAGGGTGTAGGCTTTAGGCGTGACAAATTTTGTATCAGAGCATATAGTTCAAGTGTCATATGTTATCTATGAAGCCATGTCAATATGATCTTATTTGTGGTTTTGAGGACCCCATTTCTATAAATGAGGGACTATAGACATTTATGAAAAGTTTCCCTTCTTTCTTACTCTAAATCGTGCAGTAGAACTGTATTATAAGGAATTTATTCGAACTTGTGCGTTCTCATATCCATTCGACTACCCCTCATACTAAAGGTGGTTGAAAAGTAAGGCCCAATATCCTTATGGATGAGTTATTCTTAGCAAAAGTCTTGAGGAAGTAATGAGACTATAGAGGAGCTTGAGAGGAGTCTGTGAGTGAGTTAACCATTGAGATTCGAAAGAATGCACTCATATTCATTTGAATCGTGCGTTTTAGCTGAAAGCGAGATATACTCTCTTCTCTAAACATTGTTTCAGCTGAGATCCTTATAAGGAAGTGTGTTATAGAGCTTGGGTAGTGTTTTCACCTGAAAGGATAGTCTGAGTTATGAATTTAGAAGCAGTGGTAGGAAAAATTCCCAGAGTAAGAGAAAATCATGCAGAGGTATAGTAATTTGTGAAAGGGAGATAGTGATGGGGCAGATTATGTTATTGCAATCATGAACCCAGTTAGTTATAAATGATGAGTTTCCTTTTATGAGTAGAATAAGGAATAGAGAGTTTGTGATAGAAGGAAGAGGAATAATTACTAGTCAGAATGAGATATAGTATAATTTTAACCAGAATAGAGTTAATGTCGATGTGCCATCATGTTAGAGAGAACTAAATATATGTGTTGTGTTGAATCAAATATCAGAGTATTCATGAGGAAATAGACCTAAGCTAGGCCTATGAATTTAGAATGTGATCCCCATGGTATTCAGAGGATGATAGAACTATTTGAAAGATAATGCACAGTAAATGAGTAAATAGTACTTACGTTGTGAAATGGAAGGTGAAAGTAATCTATAGGTAGGTAGACGGAGAGCTAAAGATTGACTACTCATCATGAGATCTTAGTGGGTGAGTGTTTCATGCCTTTTCTTGTAGTCGTAAGTAGTATAAGATGTGAGAAATTATTTTGATATTCGTGTTTGGAAATAGATACTAAGCTTGAATTCGAGATGAATGGCATGATCAAAAGATGGAAACATGAAGGTGATGGTGTTAGTTTTGAGATATGATCTAGTAGGTTTGACCTGAAATAAGTGAGGAAATAAAAGTGGTACTTTGCAATGAAAATATGGTATTATGACCCATAGATGGGAGAAATGAAGGTAGAGCAGTAAGAGGTACACCCTAGATTGTATGTGGCCAGATGTGGTCCGTTATGATTTTTCATATGTGCCTAGATAGTATAATTGAGCTACCAATATGGGATAGGCTGGTGAAAGTGTTATTTTTTTCCCCTTAAGAGTTAGATGAAGTGGCCTTATAAGCCGACGAGAAGAAGTTAAGAGAAGTATCTTAAAGAGAGGTCTTGGAAGGATTCTTAGTACTTGCTTATGGAGAATTCGGTAGTTATGGGATAAGCTTTTCCCGAGTATTAGAGTAAATGGAATGTGGACCAGTTTAGAGATGATGTAATAGGTCTATAGCTTTCAAGTGCCAGCTTTAGACCTAAGGGGGAGATGATAAGATTAGAAACCAAGTCAAGTGTCGAGAATCAGATAGTAATATGTTCAGGAAAAGTTAATGTGGTATGTCAATCCATTCATACTCTAGCGTATTCCTCAAAGTCCAGTCATTAAAAAATCTTGTTGATGTTTCTAATGTCAGGATTGTGTGCTTGACCTACGCTCATACACTTTAGAAAGATGCACATCTATGCTCATTGATCTTTTACCCTAAAGCTTTTCAGTGATTTGTTTTAGTAGTTGAGTGATGCTAGAAGGAGTAGGTTAATGTTCTTATCGTGATAGTGATGGTGTGATAATTCCATATAAGGTTATAAATATGGAGGAAGAAGATGATGAGGTTTTACTATGAGTGAAAGTTAAATGAGAGCCCTTAGTTGGTTCCGAGTAGTAATACGTGAAATGCTAGTTGCTATGGTAGAGATGATGAGAGAATGAGAACTTCTTAAGAAGTTGGTTAGTAGGAGTCCATGGAGTTGTTAGAGTACTAAACTTGAATGTGGTTTTGTTAAACATTAGGTGGTTTATGATATGAGCCCAACGTTGGTTGAATGTGGTGGTAGGGAGTAATATTCTTGGGATGAGATTCCCTATAGAGGTATAAAACCCGAACCTTAGGATTTTGGGTTAAACTTGAATACAGTAAGAGCGTATGGTAACAAGGAAAGAAGAGCATAGTCGAGGAGTGTTGCTAAGCTTAACAACTAGCAGTCATATTACCCCACGCATAGTATTCCTATTCTTACTTCATGCCCATACTTCTTTTGTTTCAGATAAGATAAATTCAAAGAGAGCGTGACTTTGTGCAAACAACATTGTTCTTGACTTATGTGCTATAGAGAGTCCCAACTCTTAGTATGAGTCAATTCAGGCTATGTTAGTAGGCAAGTTCAGGAGTCAGAAGAGATAGTAAGAGTAACCCTATCACGCCCCGAGGCTATCCCTGGAGGTAAACACGGGACCTAGGATCACGAGTGACCCCAAGCTAACCCTGAAGTTGGCATATCATAAACATACTAAAACAATCTGAATATAATGATACTATGCAGAAGCTTAAAACCATAATTAACTGAAAGTGGGGAACACCCAATACTGATCTGAATATATAATAGACTATGAGTTCAATCACAATTAGAAGATCAAACTCAAAACTAAAGCTGAATCTAGTACTATGTCTGAAAAAACCTCTAACTGACTAGAGTTGCTGGGACATGTCCCCAGCTAACTCTAGAAAAACTGAAACTGATATAAACGACTAAATATAGGAAACATGTCTGTTCTCCTCGAAGTATGGGGGCTCACCACAGAAACAGCTGAAGTGGAGACCGGGAACTGATCTATGCGTGATCTGGATGCGGAGTACCTGAACCTATATCATGAAAGGATGTATTGCAGAGTATGCGTCAGTACTTGGAATGTACTGAGCATGCAGGATATAGAATACAACTTAACAAACATATAAACTGAACAAAGCGCAACAGAGCAATGACATAACTAAATATTAATGTAAATCCTGCAATATGATAAAAAGTTAAAGTGAATGCAATGACCAAGTACTAAATCATGAATAAGACATGCTGACTGAATACCAAAGTATACTGAAAACCTGGTCAAATGCACAAAAGTTTGACTGTGGGAGCTACTAATAACCGATATAAAACCACATGAGCTAAACGTGGAGTCTGGTGTATACGCCTCATCAAGAGGACCCAATATACCTTGCCAGGGGTATAAAGGCATGACTGACGTGATCACTAAGTTTTATACCCAATAGAGGGGACTTATACTCCTACGGGACCACGTAGTTTTGAGACTATACGGGTACACTGAACCTTAGTCTAACTCAGTGTTAAACCTACTCCCACTGTAAATGTGTACAATACAACATAATTGAAATATACTAGATAACTCAATATTCTGACATGCTAGATGCAACATTTAAGTACTGATAATGACACATTCAAAATCTGAGGTATGTATATTTGTTTGTCTGACCTAGCTTGTCTAATTCATGAACTAAACGAATCTACACCACTAGGGTTCTGAGTTTAATACAAGAAACTAAGCAATAATGTTACGAAAACATGATAATTTGACTAAGAACACTATAACAGCTAGATCGCAACAATTGTCTAAAGTTCTGGAAATCCTAGGTCTAAACAGGATAAAGGGAATCAAGAAATCGACTGAATTCTATAGACCTAGTGGAAGAAAGGAATTCACAAGTGAAATCCCACATACCTGGTGACGAAATTCATGGAGAAATCTTTCGATTTCGAGGCTAGAACTGAAGAAATCTTGCTGTGTGTTCTTGAGAGGCTGCTCTACTTTTCCCTATGTTTTGCTCTAAGTTTTGATGAATTTTTGGTGAATGATCGATTAGGGAAAGATTTGATTAAGTTACTAGGCTTAAACTTACCAAAATTACGTAGTTTAGGGGTTATGCGATGTTGTTTAGGGTCAAACACATAGGGAAAAAGACCAAATGACCCCTAACTTAAAATCTGGCGAGGCTGACCACGACGCAGTGACGGACAGTCACTAGGACCATGACCCATCGAATGGGTCGTGGTTTGCTGGCAGTGGCTACTGGCTTTTGGGTGGTGACTGTCCACTAGCCTTACCATAGCTCGTGTGAAGGACCAGGGACCGTGAAGGTCTCCGTGGTTCCTCACTTGGGAGGTTCATTCTCACTTCCATGAGCCTTCCAACGGCTCGTATGGTGGACCACGACCCGTGAAGGGCTCCGTGGTTCATCAATTTTCTGTTGTTTTGTCTGAGCTAAGTTCCAAGGTGTTACAATATCTCCCCTTTGGGAACATTCATCCTTGAATGAAGTCTAAACTAGCTGAGTATGGAGGGAAGGAGCTGCAACCTCTACCACTAAGTACTAGAAATTGATATCTAACTGAACTGGGTTCCAAAAACATGCAAATATGCTGAAAATGCAAGAACAACTGAAGGAACATGATACTAAGATTGAATTTACGCAAAAGTAAGCTAAGTGGCTGGAGAGGAACTATTACCTTAAGCGGAAATGGGATCAGAAGGAAAGAAATGAGGATACTTGGCCTTCATGGCTACTTCTTCTTCCCACGTAGCTCTCTTTACGGACTGACTCCTCCATAAAACCTTCATTGAAGCGACTTCTTTATTCCTCAACCTATGAACCTGACGATCAAGAATTTCAACTGGCTCCTTTTCATAAGTGAGACTGTCCTTCACAAACACTCTTTAATGGTAGTATTGATGCTGGAATACCTACACACTTTTTCAACAAGGAGATGTGAAAGACTGGATGTACGGCTGCTAGTTGTGATGGTAACTCTAACTTATATGCCACATTACCAACCCTTTTCAGGAGTTTGTAAGTACCTACATATCTTGGACTGAGCTTCCCTTTCTTGCCAAGACTCATAACCCCCTTCATAGGTGTCACTTTCAGAAAAACCCAATCATCAATTTCAAACTCCAAGTCTCTCCTCCTCACATTTGCATAGGACTTTTGATGACACTGAGCTGTCTTAAGTCTATCTCTCATGAGCTGAACTTTTTCCACAGCTTCATGAATCGAATCTGGCCCAATAAATGCTTCTTCACCTACTTCAAACCAACCAATCGAAGATCTGCACCTATACCCATATAATGCCTTACAAGGGGCTATCTGAATGCTGGAATGGTAACTATTGTTGTAGGCGAACTCTATAAGAAGTAGGTTATCACCCAACTTCCCTTGAAATCAATCATGCAAGATCTCAACATGTCCTCTAAGGTCTGAATGGTATGCTCTGCCTGATTATCTGTCTATGGATAAAATGTTGTGCTGAGATTTACCTGAGTACCAAGACCTTTCTGAAATGATTTCCAGGAAAGAGAGGTTAACTGTGGACCTCTATTTGAGATGATAGAAAAAGAAACCCATGCAACCTGACTATCTCATTAATATAAAGCTTGGTGGAGTCCTCCGCCGAATCTGTAGTCTTGACAGCCAAGATGTGGGCGGACTTAGTAACTCTGTTTACTATCACCCAAATGAAGTCATGCTTTCTGTGAGTACAAGGTAAACCCATAATGAAGTCCATATTTATCACTTCCCATTTCCATGTAGGAATGTTAATCTCTTGAGTCATACCTCCAGGTTTCTGATGTTCTACCTTAACTTGCTGACAATTAGGACACTTAGCCATAAAATCTGCTATGTCTTTCTTCATGCCATTCCACCAAAAGACTTCCCGTAGGTCGTACATCTTAGTGGCACCTGGATGAATGGAATACCTAGAGTTATGAGCCTCTGTAAGGATCTTCTGCCTCAAATCACCCACATTAGGAACACACTAACGACCTTGGTAACGAAGCACACCATCTCCCCATTGGGAGAAAACCTTTACTTTCTGCTGATGAACTATACCCTTTAATTGAAGTAGTATAGGGTCACTATCCTGCTTTTCCTTAACCTTCGCTAACAGTGAAGATTCAGATCTATTCTGAACTATTACACCACCATCTGTCCTGTCCATAAGACCAACTCCTAAGCGAGCAAGCCGATGAACGTCTTTTTCTAATTCCTTCCTTTCTCCCTTAACATGTGCTACACTACCCATAGATAGTATGCTAAGAGCATCAATTACTATATTGGCGTTACCGAGATAGTAAAACACATTCATATCATAGTCTTTGAGGAATTCAAGCCATCTCCTCTAACGAAGATTCAACTCTTTCTGGGTGAACACATAATGTAGGCTTTTATGATCTGTGAACACATCTACATGAACACCATACAAGTAATGTCTTCAAATCTTTAGGGAAAATACCACAACTGCAAACTCGGGGTCATGAGTCGGGTAGTTTTTCTCATGAACCTTAAGCTGTCTAGAAGCATAAGCTATGACCTTACTTCGCTGCATCAATACGCAAGCTAGGCCGACCCTGGATGCATCACAATAGATTACTTAACCGTCTGAACCATTTGGTAGAGTCAAAACCAGAGTTGTAATCAACCTAGTCTTAAATTCTGCAAAGCTTTTCTCACACTTATCTAACCACTAAAACTTAACCTTTTTCTGAGTCAATTGAGTCAATGGTGAAGCTATGGATGAGAATATTTCGACGAATATCTTGTAATACCCAGCCAAGCCCAAGAAACTTCTGATATCCATTGGAGAGGTGGGTCTGGACCATTATTTCACTAGCTCTATTTTTTGAGAATCCACTCGCATTCCTTTACTAGATACCACACGACCAAGGAAAGTTCCAGACTGTAACCAAAATTCAAATTTGCTAAACATAGTGAATTGTCACGACCCGAGCCTACACCCTGGACGTGACCAACACTCGAGAACCATTGCTGGTCCCAAGCGAACCCTCATCCTGGCCGACTACAAGCGGAAAATTGATTCAAGCATACAAAGCTTAAAACTGAATAAAATTCAATAAACTCAACTTTTCGAAACTTTAACTCAAATGAACAACTTAGAATAAAAATAATATATTCAACTCGCCATAAAATAGGCAACTTAAGTCTTTAAAACACATAATAAAATAAATGAATAATATAGACTTCTCAACTATACTGACTATCTATGAAGCCTCTAACTGATAAAGATGGAAGTCGGGACAAGACCCACGACATCCTAACAATTGATATAACTGAAAGGTAATGAAATCCTCCAGAAGCAAAGAGGCTTACCATAACTAACTCAAACTCTCGAATGTATCAACGAAGCTTCTGTTGATGATCCTGAATACCTGTATCTTCATCATGAGAAGATGCAGGCCAAATGGCTCAGTACGTGGAATGTATGAGCATGTAAGGGGAATTCTAAAGCATAACATAAGCTTGAAAATAATTTGAAAGAAACTGAAGAACTTACCTGGCTCAACTCAACTCAACATAACTAAACTCATTTCAATATAAAGCAATTTAAAACATGTGCAAATATAAAGAAAAGTTGTTTAAAACATGATGTCAACTCATAATCATAATATCATAAAAGACATACCATGCTCCCTCTCAAAGTCTACTTGTGCAATGTATGAATAAAGTCCCATACCCTCATTCATACTAAACAGAACCCCTTGAGGAACCATGCAATTACTGCTGTGGGGGGTTTTTCTAAATGACAACCACCACAGAAGAGCTATTGTGATGATACATCGACCTTCCTCACGTGCTAGCGCATCCTATACCAGGCCAAAGGTATAGGACTTGAATTACTAAGTAGATCCACTAGTCTATGCGAAAAGGATATATCTAAAAAGTATGACCCTTTTCTACCCATGATGACTACATGGTTTATGGAAACGTGAGTTATTTGAACTCAAGCTCGTTCCCATATTGGTGCTCAATACTACTCCTAAAATATGATACTAGCTCTTTATGTTTAAAATATACTTCTTTCTGTGATTTGAGATAATTGCTCAAAAACTTAGCTCAAAGGCTATCTTCGAAATCAAGGTTTCCTCTCTTGCTTTATTGTGAAAGCATTTACTCTTTAACTAAAAACTAGCCCAAAGGCTCTTTACTGAAAAACTAACTCAAAGGCTCTTTACTGAAACACTAGCTCAAAGGTTCTTTTGAAAGTCTCAGTTTTCTGTTCTTATTTAAATGTGAAAACATTTTAAACACTTTTGGGAATACATAATTCCCATATACTTTTGAAGAAATGAACTTCAACTTTACTCTTTACTGAACTCAAAACTTAAGTCTTAAAACAAAGTTAAATGTTTGTAAAAGACTTCTTAAAATATGGTTCATGCCGAATTATGGACGTGAACGACTCGATGCAAGGTTTTCAATAACCATAGATAGATCTCAATACTTGGAACTTAAGAACTTCAGTAAATACTACTCATTTCAAGAATGCTCAACTCAGAGGGTTCATGCAGAAATTATGAGCATGAACTACTCAACTCAAGGACTCAAAGATACTTCTTGTTTCAAGACTGCTCGACTTATAGGGTTCATGTGGAATTATGGACATGAATAACCCAACACAAGGACTTCATGGGTAACATGTAATAGTCCCATGATTAGGAATGTAATCTCAAATGGGTTAGAAACTCAATACTTAAGACTTAGGACATGAAAATATTACTCCTCTCATAGATACTCAACTTGTGGACTTTATACGGAATTTATGGACATGAACGACTTGACTCGTAGGTCTACATAACATTATGGAGCTCATGATACAACTCTTCTCATTCTCTTACTTACTTCCTCAAAACTTAGTTTAAATCAATAGTTGATCTCAAAGGATTCACAATTGAACTTAAAGGCTTTCTTGAACTCTACTCTTAACTCTCTCTTGAATGTGAATTATGACTTCAAGAGTTATGCTTCATGGTATGAAGGATCTTGTAATGATAAAGTAGACTCATGAATACATTCTCCTCACTCTCATTCTCACTTACTTGAGTCTTGAAATAAGTTACTAGAAATTGTAGAAGACTCCTCAAAAAGACTCAAAGGGACTTTCTCGAAATGTTCGAATGAGCTCTCAAAACTTAACTCTTAACTCTACCTTGAATTTGAATTATGAATTCAAGGTTATGATTCGTGTTCATGGATGATTTCTAGGTGTTTAGAAGTCATTTAGAGTAGTTAGAATCAATGGAAAGTGTTAGGATGCTTTAGAATAACTTAAATAGGCTAAACGATGAAAAACTGGTGAAAAACGCCGATCCGGGTGCATCCTTGGCGCACCGCGCAAGCCCCCAATCTACAGGGGCTCATTTCTGGCGCACTGTTGGTGCGTTGCCCTAGCTTTGTAGGCGCAATGGGGGCACGTCGCACCAACATTGCCCCAGGCAAAACTAATGAACTTTTCCTCTTGTTTTCTGACCTTAAATCACTTTTAATCGATTTTTTTCTCAAGTTTTTCTTAGATTCAATTACCCAACCTAAGTACACACTAATCCACTCAAAACAACACTCAAAAGAATCACTTTCATCTCAAGAGATCATCAAAACCCCAACAAAACAAGATTTAGAATGAACTTCAAGAACACCTATCAAGAACTTAAATCCTTCAACTTTTGAGAATGAAGTTACGCTGAAAATAACATGTTTGGCATGTGGGTGAACTAATCCAACACTATGGAAGCTTACATACCTCTTAGGGATCAAACCCATGGCGACAATCTGTAACAACTCTCAAGAATTTCGATGAACGCTTTGATCCTTTCTCTTTTCTCCTCTTTTCTCTTCTTCTTTTCTCTTCTTGAACACTCAACTAAAACCCTAGGCATAAACTAGGATTATAAAACTGAACCTAATCAGATTAGACCCCTAAAACGTTACTAAAAATGAATTAAATCTGATTTGGTAATGAAAAGACCAAAATACCCCCTACTATTTCTGGCTAAGTTTCCTTAACTGGACAACCTAACTTTGAATTCACATATCTCCCTCATACAAACTCGAAACTGAGAAAACTTGGTGGCGTTGGATAGATAATTCAATGAGCTTTCCTACAATATCTTATAGCACACCTAACTCATCCTGATCTAGGAGTTATGGTCGTTTGAAGTCAACCCAAAACTCATACTTAGCTTAACTTGCAAACTTTCATATTTTGGTATTTCGAATTTAATTCTTTTTGAAACTCAAGGTGCTACATCTAGTGACCTTACTACTTAAGAAAGTTTTAATTCCTTGGTAAAATATTACTCACTTCCAAGAACGGTTCGAGTCTTAGTTCAAATTTTTTTCTGGGGTGTTACATGAATAACTGGCAATCTTTGAGAGTTTGCAGAACAACTCTTAGATGAGTCGGATGGTCATCCTCACTCCGAGAATAGATGAGGATATCATTAATAAAGAAAATAACGAATAAGTCCAAATACTGTTTGAACACCATGTTTATTAAGTCTATGAAAGCTGCATGAGCATTTGTTAGTTTGAAATACATAACTACAAATTCATAATGACCATACCGAGTCATGTAGGCTGTTTTCAAAATGTCACTATCTCTGACTCTGAGCTGATGATAACCAGATCTGAGGTCTATCTTAGAAAAGCAACTAGCACCCTGTAGTTGGTAGAATAGGTCATCAATCCTGGGGATGGGATACTTATTCTTGATGGTGACCTTATTTAATTGACGATAGTCAATGCACATTCTGAGAGAACCATAGTTCTTTTCACGAACAAAACTGGTGCACCCCATGGGGAAATACTAGGTCTGATGAAACCCTTATCTCGATGGTTTTTTAACTGTTCTTTTAATTCCTTAAGCTCAGTTGGAGCCATTCTATAAGGAGGAATCGAGATGGGCTGGGTATCTAGAAGGAGATCTATTCCAAAGTCAATTTCCCTTTCGGGAGGAACTCTAGGAAGATCTTATGGAAACACTTCTAGAAACTCATTTACTACTGAAGCTGACCCCAGAGTTGGGGTTTTGGAGTTTGAATCCTTAACCCGAACAAGATGATAGACATACCCTTTAGAGATCATCTTTCTAGACTTAAGGTAAGATATGAATTGACGTACATGCACTGAGCTACTACCCTTCCACTCTAAGACTAGCTCGTTTGGAAACTGGAATTGAATGATCCCAGTTCTACAATCGACTGAGGCATAACAAGAATGTAACCAATCCATGCCTAGAATGATATCAAAGTCTACCATTTCTAACTCTACAAGATCTGCTGAGGTGACTTTTTGAGAGACTGTGACAGGGCAATTTCTATATACCCATCTAGCTATAGCTGGGTCATCATCTGGAGTAGAGACTAACAAAGGTTCTGAAAGAGTTTCTGGACTGAATCCGAAGTTTACTGCTATATAGGGAGCTACAAAGGAAAGAGTAGCCCCTGGATCTAACAATGCATATACATCTAAGTGAAAGACTCATAATGTACCCGTGATCTCTTGATCCAGGTGAGCTTGGAGAGCATACAACATGTTCAGGCGCATGAAGCACCCTACTGAGTTGGGCGACCCACTAGTGCTGCTGGAGTTGTAGACTGAGTCCTATTATTGTTACCTTGTTGCCCCTGCCTGGCAGAAGGGAAATCCCTTAACCTATGGCCAAACTGACCTTACCCAAAACACCCTTATTTCCTTGCAAGACACTCGCCTGGATGGTTCTTACCACAGTTTGGACAAGTTGGATAAGTCTTGTTACCTGAAGCACTCCTTTGAGACTTAGAGCCTGATGCCCTACCTTTCTGATCTTGTTGAAACTTGGGAGATGGAGCACTAGCTGATGAAGGTGCTAGGGTTGTATTCCTTTACTAAAACTGTGAGCAATTTCCACCACCCGATTTCTGCTGAGAGTACTCATAATTGCATGTTCTAGCCTTTTTGTTGTCCTTAGCCATTTCCTTAAGCTTATCTCCCTCAACCTGCTGAGCATGAGTCATGAGCCTAGAGATATTAATTTCTTCTAGCAACATAGCATTCCTACACTTTGCCTTAACTAAGTCGGATACCCCAAATAGAAACTTACTCATCTGCGCCCTCAAATTAGCAACCATATGTAGGGCATACCTGGAGAGTTGAGTGAACTTCAGCCTGTACTCTTGGATTGACATTGTACATTATCTCAAATTCATAAACTTTTGAGCTTTAGCCTCTCTTAAATCCCTTGGGAAGAACCTGTCCAGGAAAGCTCTAGTAAAACACTCCCAAGTCATAGGAATTGCATCCGTACCTCTGTTTTCTTTCCATTGAATAAACCAAATGTGAACCATATCCTTAAGCTGGTAGGATGCCAACTCTACCCTATCATTTCTAGTCACTTGCATCACTCCAAAGATTTTCTTAACCTTATCAATGAAGTTTTGAGGGTTCTCATCAACCCTTGACCCTAGAAATTCTGGCGGATTCATTGGAATAAAAGTTTGAACCCTGGCTGCTGTTGACCCATTGTTAGTATTGGTAGGAACTAGGGTTGCTGATTGTTCTGGTTAGCTACACTTTGAGCCAAGAGTTGGAGAGAATTCCAAAACTCTGCATTTGAAACCTCATGATCTAGGACTGGAGGAACAATGTTAGCATTGTGTGCATAAGCATTCCTTGCGTAAGCTCTACGATAAGCCATGAAGTTTTCCTAAATTACTTCGTAGCCGCCCTCTCATTAGATGTGGTGCACTTCACACCCATGAAAGAGACACTACTTTGTGCGTCTTTTAGATATCCTAGGGCTCTTGAACCTAATGCTCTGATACCAAGTTTTTCACTCCCCGAGGCTACCTCCTGGAGGTAAACACGGGACCTAGGATCATGAGTGACCCCAAGCTAACCCTGAAGCTGGCATATCATAAGCATACTAAAATAATATGAATATAATGATACTATGCAGAAGCTTAAAACTATAATTAACTGAAAGCGAGGAATACACAATACTAATCTGAATATATAAAAGACTATGAGTCCAATAACAACTAGAAGATCAAACTCAAAACTAAGGTTGAATCTAGTGCTATATCTGAAAAAGCCTCTAACTTACTAGAGTTGCTAGGACATGTCCCCACCTAACTCTAGAAAAACTGAAACTGAAATAAATGACTAAATATAGGAAACATGTTTGTTGTCCTCAAAGTATAAGGACTCACCACTGAAGCTTATGAAGTTGAGACTAGGAACCGATCTATGCATGAACTGAATGCGGAGTACCTAAACCTACATCATGAAAGGATGTAGTGCAAAGTTTGGGTCAGTACTTGGAATGTACTGAGCATGCATGATATAGAATACATCTGAACAAACATATAAACTGAACAAAACGTAACAGAGCAATGACATAACTGAATATGAATGTAAATACTGCAATATGCTGAAAAGCTAAACTGAATGCGATGACCAAGTACTAAATCATGAATAGGACATGCTGACTGAATGCACTAAAGTTTGACTGTGGGAGCTACTAATAACTAACATAAAACCATGTGAGCTAAACGTGGAGTCCGATGTATACGCCCCATCGAGAGGACCCAATATACCTTGCCAGGGGTATAAAGGCATGACTGACGTGATTACTAAATTTTGATGCCCAACTGAGGGGACTTATACTCCTATGAGGGCACATTGTTCTGCGATTATACGGGTACAATGTACCCTAGTCCAACTCAGTGTTAAGCCTACTCCCACTATACATATGTACAATACAACATACCTGAAATATACTAGATAACTCAATATTCTAACATGCTATCTGAGAAAGGAACATTTAAATACTGATAATGAAACATTCGAAATCTGAGGCATGTATATTTATTTGTCTGACCTAGCTAGTGTAATTCATGAACTAAACGAATCTACACTACTAGGGTTCTGAGTTTAATATAAGAAACTAAGCAATAATGTTATGAAAACATGATAATCTGACTAAGAACACTATAATAACTAGATCACAACAATTATCTAAAGTTCTGGAAACCCTAGGTCTAAATAGGATAAAGGGAATCAAGAAATTGACTGAATTCTAGGGACCTAGTGGAAGAAAGGAATCCAATAGTGAAATCCCACATACTTGGTGACGAAATTCACGGAGAAATCTTTCAATTTCTGGGTTGGAACTGAAGAAATCTTGTTGCATGTTCTTGAGAGGCTGCTCGACTTTTCCCTCTATTTTGCCCTAAGTTTTGATGAATTTTTGGTGAATAATCGATTAGGGAAAGATCCGATTAAGTTACTAGGCTTAAATTGACAAAAAACTACGTAGTTTAGGGGTTAAAATATGTAGTTTAGGTGTCCAACACATAAGGGAAAAAACCAAACGACCCCTAACTTAAAATCTGGTGAGGCTGACCATGGCGCCAGTGACAGACCGTCACTAGGACCACGGTCCGTCTAGTGGGTCATGGTCTGCTGGCAGTGGCTACTGGATTCTGGGAGGTGACCATCCACGAGCCTTACCATTGCCCGTGTGAAGGACCACAGACCGTGAAGGTCTCCGTGGTTCCTTACTTAAGCTGGGTCTAGTGGATCAGGTTTCACGAACCCTTCCATTGCCCGTCATCAAGACCACGGCTCGTGGAGTGCTCTGTGGTATGATGCGTGAGCTTGGGAGGTTACGTCTCACTTCCACGAGCCTTCCCACAGCTCGTGTGGTGGATCACGGCCCGTGAAAGGCTCCGTGGTTCACCAATTTTCTGTTGTTCTATCTGAGCTAAGTTTCGAGGTGTTACAAACCCTGTTTCATCCCCAGTCCAGCCGTCATTCAAGAACGAATGATTCCAAGGGGGAGATATTGTATCACCTCCAAATTTTTTGAGCTAAGACTCGAACCATTCTTCATTTGTGAATAAGATTTTAACAAGAAATTGAAAATTTCTTAGGTGTAAAGGTCACTAGACGTAGCTCCTCGAGTTCCAAAAAGAACTAAAGAGAAATTCGTTCAAGTCATCGATAAGTTTTTTTAAATTTTTTTGGTCAACTTCAAATAACCATATTTCTTAACACAAAAAGAGTTAGGTGGCCCATTAGGTATCAAATTGAAGATATTTGAGTCCTCTTTCCAACACCACTGAGTTTGCTAAAATCCGAGTTCAAATGAGGGAGATATGCCCGTTTGAGTGCGGCCTCTCTAGTTAAAGCCTTCCACCCGAATAAGAAAGAGTATTTTAGTCTTTTCCTTACCCCCATTAGGCCTAAACAATTTTTTCACAAATTAGGGATCTAAATTGATTTGGGATCAGTTTCATTCAATTCCAAACGCTTAGGATTTTCTAGAGAGAGGTTCAAGAAAATAAAATTCAAGGTTCCAAGCAATTGTTCAACAAACCCAAGATTTCGCCAAGAAAAATTGTTCTTTGAGGTATGTAAGATCTCATAGTGTTGGTTCGTTCACTCACACACAAATCATGCAAATTCATCCTTTGATTTTTTTTTGGAAATGATTGATTCAAATTTATGAGAAGTTCTTGAGGTTATGTTCATTATTTAAAGAATAGAGTTATGTTGAGTTTTTAAGGTGAGGGTTTTGTGAATGAGGGTGATTCTTTATGATTTTTGAGCAAGATTTTGTTGGATTAGTGATGGGTTTATGATTCTCAATGAGTTGGGAGGTAATCATTCAATTCTAGATGAGTTAGGGATTGAAATTGAGAAGCAAAAATTCGATGAAAGTTTCTGGGTTGGGGCGATGCGCCAACATTGCGCCCAATAAAACCCCTAGTAAATAGAGACCTGAAGCGATGTGCCCAATCAGATCCCCAATAAATGGAGTCCTGGCGCGACGCGCCAGCAGTGCGCCCAATCAGATCCCCAGTAAATGAAGGTCTGGCGCGACGCGCCAACAATGCACTCAATCAGACCCTAGTAAATGGATGCCTAGCATGACACGCCAGTGCCCGGAGCATCAGGCCACTTTTTCTTTCTGTTCCCTTCCATCTTTCGTCTTGTATGCTATCCATCCAATAGTGTATTCGTTTCCCTATTGACATTAACTATCCTAATCATAATTAATCCTTGAGATATCATTCATATCCTAATCATAACTCTTAAATTTTCATTTCAAATTAAATCATAGATTAAGAGTAAAGTTTGAGAAAAACCCTTGATTCCCTTTTTGAGAAGTTTTTTTGCAACTAATTTTAACTTGTTTTAGGACATGAGTACATGAATATGAGAATGAGAAGAGTTGTACACATGAGTTCTATGTTATCATTGAGACCCTTGAGTCGAGTCATTCATGTTCATAATTCCGCTTGAACTCTATGAATTGAGTGTCCTTGAGAGTAGTTGTATCTTCGAGTTCTAAGTTCTTGATTATTAAGTTCCTAATCCTTTGTGAAACTATATTTCTAATTATGGGATCACTATATGTTATACATAAAGGTCCTAGAGTTGAGTTGTTCATGCCCGTAATTCTGCATGAACCCTATGAGTCGAGCATTCTTAAGATAAGTAGTATCATTGAGTCTTTGAGTTCTGGAGTTCTTAAGTTCTGAGTATTGACTTCTATATACGGTTATTGAGATCCTTGAATTGAATCGTTCACGTCTATAATTTGGCATGAACCCTATTTTGTGAAGTCTTTTACTATTAGTTATAATTTGTTTTAATACTTGAATAAATGAGTATGAGGATGAAGAGAGTTGAGTTTCACATGTCGAAATGAGTATAAGGGAACTAAGTATTCTCGAGCATGTAACACTTTTACATTCAAAACGAGAGAAATATTGATTTCTAAATGAGTTTATGAGGAGTCTTGAGCATCACCTCTTTTAATAGGATCTTTTGAGTAATTATCTCAAATTGAGGAAGATTAATGTTTTTAAACGTTTGGGCATGAGATATATATATTATTGGGAGTAGTATTGAGCATCGATATGGGGATGAGTTCAGACAACTCAAAATCCTCATAAACCATATGTATGCTAACATAGGTAAAGGGTCATACTTTTTAGATGATTCCTTATTGCTTTTAAGCATAACTTAGTGGATCCACTTAGTTGAGGATGTCTTATATCCGACAAGGTATAGGATTAGCATTGTGGGTGAGACGATGTATCATCACGTAGCTTATAGTGATGGTTATCGGTTAGAGATTATCCCAAATAAGAGTTATTATTGTATTTTTCATACAATTGAGTTATTATCTATTGTTTTAAAAGCATTCTATATATTGCATCTTTTATTGTTGCTTATTCCTTGAGTTGAGTTGAGTATCTTCGAGTTGAGTGTGCTTGATTTGAGTTAAGTATATTTGAGTTGAGCATCCTTGAGTTGATTTGAGTATTCTTGAGTTGAGTCGAGTTGAGTGAGATAAGACGAGGTAAGTATGTCCCCTTTTTATCAGTTCAAACTTATGTTATGTTTCAGTATTCCCCTTACATGCTTGTACATTTAATGCACTGATGCCATTTGCCCTGCATCTTTCATGATGCAGATACATGTATTTAGGGTCATCAACGGACGCTTCGTTGATACCAATTGCAGTTCCAGTTAGTTTTGGTGAGGCTCCTTTACTTATCAGTTTGTTAAGATGTCGTGGGTCTTGTATTGATAATCCTTCTGTAATAGTAGATGCTTCATAGATAGTTTAAAGGTTGAGGAGTTTCTCATTATTTCCTTTGTTGTTGGAATGTTGTGACGTCATGAGACATTTAACTATAACTTGTTAAATTATTTTCAGACAATTATTGGAGTAGAGTTCAAATCGAGTTTTTAAAGTTATTTATGCATTTGAAGTTCCCATTTTTCTTGAGTAAGTCTTCCGCTGAGTAATGAGCTAGGCCAAGGGTTCGCTTGGGAACCAACAGTGGTTCTCGAGTGCTAGTTACGCCCATGGTGTAGGCTCGAGGCGTGACAGAAGGGTAGTTATAGGACTTAAATTAAGGGTCAAAACAATATAATATATGCATCAGATGCATAGAAAAAGACTCAAATACCTTAAAAATAACTGACAGATGGTTTCTACGGTTGTGACCTACAACCCGTAAGAATTTCTATGGCCCATCCTGGTCAAACGTAGAACAAACTTCAGAAATCCAAATATTCAATTATTTCCCACTAGAACTTTCTACAGTCCGTTGAATTTTCTACGGTCCGTAGACCCCATCTGTAGAAACCAACTTTTGGTTCAAAATTTAACCAAGTCTGGAATCTTTCTACGGAACCCATCTATGACTCATCAACCTTTTTACGGTTCATCATTTCATTCGTAGGTCAAACTTCAGAAACTTGAAATTCTAAAAACTTATCTCCAAGCTAAGACTTTCTTTCTATGGCCCGTAGGACTTTCTTTAGTCTCTAGGTTGGACTCGTAAAACCTGTTTCAGTGCCCAAATCTACATTTGTCTTTTCCTTTCGACTTTTCAACTTTCGAGGTGTAACACCCCGTATCCGAAAATAGACCTCGATGTAGATTTCCAAAAGTTATAGGTGCAACCCATGGTTGCCACCCACGGACCGTAGGGTGACCCACGGCCTATGCTGGTGGTCCGTGGTTCGCATCTGCAACCCTCCCCAGACTCAGCCCTAGAAATTGTTCTAAGTGTCAACCCATGGCCGGACCCACGGATCGTTGTCCTTGTCTGTGGATCAGACCCCCCTTTTTTTTAGCCCTCAGTCACGAGCGACGGTTGACCAACTTGGACCGTCAGTCGATCAATGGTCCGTTGGTGACCCCAACAACAGTTAAGTCAGGGGTCTTTTGGTCTTTTTCTTATGCGTTGAACCCCTAAACTACATCGTTTAAACCCTAAACTACGTGGTTTTGGTCAGTTTTAGCCTAGAAACATAACTTGAACTTACCTAAGTCAGATCATTCTTCGAAACTTAGGAATATTAGACAGTAAGAGAAGAAAGAGGTCAAGAACCCTAGTTCAAGAACGCAACAAGGTTCCATTAGTTCCAGCCCCAAAATCGAAAGATTTCTCTGTGGAATTCGTTATCAGGTATGTGGGATTTTACTAGTGGGTTTCTTTCACCCATTAGGTCTCTAGATTTTAGTCAGAATCTTGATTCCCTTAATATTATCTAGACTTAGAGTTTCTCGAAGTTAGAATTGTTGGGTTTTAGCTGTTAGAATGATCCAAATCATATTATCACGAATTCAATATCGTTATTGCATAGGTTCATTCATAAACTCAGAACCCTAGCTATGTAGTTCTTTTAGTTCATGAATTACACATGCTAGGCCAGTTAATTCAGTTATATATAAACATGCCTCATTTTTCGAATGCATTATTATTAGTATATTAATGTTGTATTCTCAGTTTGCATGTCAATATTTTGAGCTATCCAGTATTACAACATTTCATTCATAAAGTGTTAATTACTTAATCATATGGGAAGCTTAATACCGAGTGGACTAGGGTCAGTCACCCTCAAGTCCCAGAATTACGTTCCCCGTAAGTTGAAAGT
Organism: Solanum acaule; assembly: GCA_036250505.1. NCBI lineage: Eukaryota > Viridiplantae > Streptophyta > Magnoliopsida > Solanales > Solanaceae > Solanum > Solanum acaule. The sequence continues at coordinate 11,123 of JAJOOR010013354.1, read as the reverse complement.
CCTCTCTGTGGGCATCATTTTAGTGATCACACCAGCATGCCTCTATACTTCTGGTAGGGTATATTGGGTCCTCTCGATGGAGCGAATACATCCGACTCCACATTTAGCTCATGTGATTTTATGTCGGTTATTAGTAGCTCCCTTACAGTTCAGTCATATTCTATTGCATTGACCATGTTATCAGTATAGTTCTGTATTCAATTTCAGTATGTTATAAACTAGGTCATTGCATCCAGTTTAGCCATGTTCAATATTTTCAGTATCCTTATCATATTCGGATTATATCATTATTTTATTGCTTGTTCAATTATGTTATTATTCAGCTTTACTCTATCCTGCATTCTCAGTACCTTTCAAGTACTGACGCATACTATGCACTACATCTTCTCGTGATGTAGGTTCAGGTCCTCAGCAGTCAGATCACGCATAGATCGGTTCTCGATCTTCAGTTCAGCAGCATCAATGGTGAGTCCTCATTCTTCGAGGACTAGTGACATGATTATCTTTCTTGCTTTTAGTTTTAGTTTCAGTTTTTGCTAGATTTAGCTGGGCCATGTCCCAACATTTCTAGTCAGAGGCTATTTTCAGACATTGTTAGTTTCAACTTTAGTGTTAGAGTTTGACTTTTCATTTGTATTCAAACTCTCAGTTTTTATTTATTCAGATAGTATATGGGTATTCCCCATCATTTCAGATTCTTATATGATTTAGCTTCCACACTGTATTTATTGATTCAGTTTGCTTTAGTATGTTTATGATATGCCAACAGGGTTAGCTTGGGGTCACTCGTGATCCTAGGTCCCGTGTCCACGTCCAGGGGGTAGCCTCGGGGCGTGATACGAGGTGTCACACATATATTTAACGTGATAAAACTCGATAATCTGGAATCAATGGAACCATCGAAACACAAATTCGAGGTCTCTTTGACCTGAAACTTCTGGAAGTCACAATAAACGAATATAGCACCTAAAAATGCTAAATCAAGCCTCGGACCTCTGAAACTTTAATCAAGACCTCATCTAGGCCTAAAATCATCATTCGAATTCAACGCAACTCTCAGAATTCTTATTCGAGCATCTGAACCCCGAATGTTGACCAAAGTCAACCCAAAACCTAAAATTTCACAAAATTCCAACTCAAGACCTCAAATTCTAAAAAGAAGACTCTGAATTTGAATGTGACAACACTCTTAGACCAATTTCTACATTCTAGAACTGATGAAATTGATAAAAAATATATTCTGACACTCAAAACTCCAAAAGACGTCAAAAACTACATTTTAACAACTTTGGCCGTTTGAAATAAAAAACTTTGAAAATTTACAACTTTGTACTCAAAGCTCAAAATCAATTTCAGAATCCATTCAAAAATAACTCAGGGTCACTATTGGAAAGGGTAAAATAGTATTTATATAAAAATTTCCAAAAATAACCTTCCTGGTTATTACTAAACATATTAATTAGTAACTGCACCAGATATCATTCTCGTTAGGAGATAATATTTAATTGCAAAATATTTAAGGACTTAAATTGACGTATATGTAAAATTAAATGGAAAAATTTAATATTTTTGTATTAAAATTTAACTTAGGTTTTATCGTACATGATATGAGGATAAGAAATTAATAAGACAAGATATACCAACTAAGAAACCTATTGAGAGAAATAATTTTTTTCATTTTAGGACATAAAGTTATAGTTGAATTACTTTATAGGAAAAAATATTCAAAATAATTTTAGTGAAATCTTTTCAATATTTGAATGACTTTTAAGGAAATTATATCAAACACACACCAAAATTATTCAAAAGAAAGATTACACGAATTTGCCTTCAATTCTACCTCCCAAAAAAGCATTTAAAAGAAACAAAGTTAATTTTCCTACAAACTCTGAAATAGACTAGTATATATCTAAACAATTCCTTTTTACTCTCACTTTGTCTTCTCCGCCTGTTGAGTTCATTCTATCAGAAGAAGATTCTTAATCCAGTTCAGCTACTACAAAGAAGTTTGAGGTTTAGACTTATGCCTTGTTCATTTCATTGATCTATCTATATATCTTCAATTATTAAATTATCTAGGATCTTGATTCTTTTTTTTTTCTAATATTATTATTATTTTCTTACTATTTTATGGATGAAAGTTCTAGTATACATCTAGGAGGAAAAAGAGGAGATCGATCACTTTGGGTTTGACCAAATTAAAAAAGAAATAATTATTGACATGGTGGAAATGAATTTAACTTGTGATAGATCTAAAGGTAGCAACCACTTTAACAATTTCCTTGTACAAAGAAGTCTTTAAAATTTATTTTCCCAAAATTCTTCTTTTTTTAAAAATAAATTTAAATTTAAGATGTAAATTTTTATCACTAACCCAATGAATCTTAAGAGATGCATGCTCACAATAGATCGAAACCTATAATTTTTCTTATGATGGATCTAAGCTTTTCATATCCCCCCTCTATTTGTCTAATAATTTATTTTTATTTCAAGAATGCAAGTTCTAATAAAGTAGATAGATCATCTTAGGTTTGACCATTAAAAGTAAATGATTGTTGCTTTGAGTGGAAATTAATTTAATTTGTGATAGATCTAGAGGTTGTGGGCGCCTTTATTTTTTTTTTAAAAAGAGAAATTTTAAAAATTGATAGTTTCCAAATTTTAAAACTTTTTTAGAAAGAATTTTTGATAAAGAATGATTTATTTTTATCATACATCCAATATATTTAGTAAATCATTTGAGATGTATGACCAGAACAATAATTGATCTTGTTACAGTATGTATACATTGATGGACAAGCATCTTTTACTTTGACTCTTTTCTCTGTGGGTATTCTAGCATTTTGATTAAGTTCTTAAGATGTTACTTGACACGTAAATATAAATTACTAGCACGCTAGCAATTTTCATCATTTTTTGAAAACTTTTTCTATTACTTCACAAAATATTTTTGTCTTACAAAATATCTCATTAAGCGTTTCTTATTTATTTACTAGAATATGGATAACCAAAGCAAAATTCATGGTGATGAAGACGCAATGTTAATGGATGTTCCCATATATGTTATCACACCTCAAAAATCAAAAGTTGATGATTTAGAGGTAAGCATTAAAAAGTTTCTTTAATTATAAGGTGCTTATTTTTTCCCTTATAAGCCATGTAAACTATTTTTTTGATGGGTACTTGAACAACTTTTTGATGTTAATTGTGTTATGAAAGAAAATAATACAATTGAATCGTATCATAACAACAACATCTAAATAGTCCTACAAATAAAAATAAATTAAAGTATGACATCACCTTGCTACAAAATCAAGTAATGAAAAAATCTCAAACTTCTACCCTTGTTTAAATGCATAATAGATGAAAGTGTTTTGATCCATTTATACCCACATGATCATTGAAATAACATTGAATTAACGTTGAGAATCTTACTTAAATCATTACTACTCTTATTTTTTTTTAATAATTACATATATTAAAAAGATATATTAATTTGTATTACCGTTAAAATTATAGTTTTTTTTTAACAAGAATAGAAAGTAAAAATTTCTTATAATGTGAAGATGCTTGAAAAATGATAAAGAAATTTGAATTTCTCAAGGAAATCATTGTTTCTATTATTGAAAACCTAAGACCAATGGAAAAACACCTTTTTTTTTTTGTTGGGGGTATTCTGGAACTTTTATTAAGGTTTCAAAATGTTATTACACACATATAAATTACAATCAAGTTATCAATTTTCATCTTTATTTTAGTTAAAGGAAAACTTTTTGATAGTCTCCTCCAATATAATTAGTTCACACAATTTTTGGTTTTACGAAATAAATAACAAATTGTTTTATATTTTCTACTAGAATATGGATACATACTTCAAAGTAGATGTTGAAGAAGCAATAGCGGCAGTTCCGATATTATCTGTCGCACCTCAAGATGATGTTTTAGAGGTAAGCTTTTGAAAAGTTTCTTCATTGTTTAGCATACATATTTTAAGGTGCTTAGTTCTATTCCTTTTAAGACATGTAAAAATAATGTTTTGATGTATTTGGGAATAATTTTTTTAATGTTAGTTGTCTTATAGAAGAAAGATAAACATTTTCTTTCTAGAGCCAAAGCATCTAAGGCACATAAAACCAACAACATTTAACTATAGTATTAGAAGTTCTCTAACAAGTCTAAGGCTTCATTTGTCTTTTTAAGAGTACAAGACGTCTAAATGTGGATGCATATCTAATTGATAAGATATGTATTAAGAATATCTGAATTGACATCTCAATGTTAAGATGGTGTATTAAGATCTGAATAATAAATAATACGTTTGTTATTGAACTTGTTAACATCCTCAGACTTAGAAACATAGAACCACCGAGGATTCATCTTAGTGAATCTTCAAAATAGATCATGCTCATCTCTCGTCATCACCGGTCCAGTCATTGTTCATAAAAATAGCCCTATCTCATAAACCTTGTCTATTATCCACGAAGCCATATCAACAACATACTGGACCATAAATAATGCCCTGTCAAAGTTTCGGGTGCCACTCCAGTCCCTACCAAACCCCTCAACAAAGTAAATACTTGAATGATTACATTTGATGAAGTCAGAGCTAGCGCAACAATCTCCTAAACTAGTGCCATTGCTTTCCCTGCTACCATATTAAAGATTATTTAGAAGTGTGGGGACTTGGACTTGTCTCTAACCTGGTCAACAACTGGGGGGTTGGCCCTGACTGGTGTTGCTGCGTTTTTGTCCTGATTACCTCTACTATCACGCATCACAATAGTAACTGCCAGCTTAGGTGCCTCAACTGTAGCTTCTCCTGAACGTATCCACATCATTTGTGAGAGAAAAAGTGAATGTTATATACCAATTTGGATCACCATGGATAAAGTAATAACACAAAGGAAATAATAAGATGAAAGAATCTAAAGATTTGATCCCAACTTTGTCACAATCTAAGACACACACTAACTCCACAGTGGGTAAACCATAGTTTACCAACTAAGAAATACTATAACTGACTCATTTAACACAATTTAAAAACATTAAAACAAGACATAAAGTCTCAAGTATAATAGATTGAGAAATGTGAATGTATAAATTATTATAACTTCAGAATCCAAAAGTCATCATACATGAGTTCAAATAAACTACTTAAGAAGAGTAATAAAATAAATAAATAAAACAATTTCTGAAAGAGATAAACACCGGTCCTCTAGAAGATCTGTGGCAGCCTGAAAAAGAGTAACTCATCCTCACATCAGAAGTGCAACTGCTTTGAATGTGGGGCCTCGTAAAAGATTCTATATCATAGTCTGCGCTCAAATAAAAGTGCAATAGTAGCATTAGTACAAACACCATGTACTAGTAGGGCATCATAGGCATGTAAATCCAACAAATAAGTAGACATGTAAATCCAACAAGAAGGTAGACATAATCAATAACTCATCAATTTAAGTAGTCAACATCCACCGGATAGATAATCTCACTTCCGATATATTAATGTCGACACATCACCAGATATATAAGTCACCATATTAGAAATAATAAAATCATAAACTCTAAATAATATAAGCAATCACACACAAATATGCAATTACATCCACACTAAGTTATATCGGAAAAGTCTCTGCATCTCATTAGTCTCATCTGTGACTCACTCAATCACTCATCTGTACACACATACTAAAAGACTTTAATCTTTTTCAACTAGTCATGAGCCCCTATCTATTTATGTACTGTACCTGTGTGGTACTCGATCCATTACACAATCATATATCATGCCGAAATGGTATTCATCACCCACAACTGCTTATTCATAAGCTCACATCGAAATCGAGTCACTCATCATCAGAATAGTGTGTGTGTGTGTATATATATATATATATATATATATCTTAGTATGTTATCTGTTGTTTACAGACTTACAATACACACAAGTAACTAATCAAAGTCTAATTCAAGGAAAATCGTAACCTAACATCAACTGAAGAACTTTAATTGAGCAAGCTGATTCGCTTGAGCCATTCATTTCCTCAAAGCCTCAAAATACTCATAGTCTAAAACAACTAAAGTTAAAAGTATTTAATCATCTACTATTCAAACAATGGCATTTAGAATTTTCAAACCCACTTCTTTCTACCCTTTCTCAAGGTCTAATTTATAACTTAAGGGTTATTTCATCATACAGTAGTTTTCCCATGATCACAATAGCCTAATAAATGGAGTTTATACTCTATTAACCCTTGTAAAGCACTTTATATGCTAAAATAATTCATTCTTATGGGACTCTAGGTTCTCACTACATCATGAACAAGACTTAACTCATCATTTTTATCTTAAAAAGTGTTAATTAACAACTTAGAATCCTAAGAATCACTAATTACTTGAAACAATAGTTTTTTCCACATTATTCATGAATTTTAGGGGTTCTAACCCATAATCCACCATAAAGATCATCCCTTCGATTATAGGATTTTAGAGAATCATTAGATGAAAGGATTCATGGAGAAGACTTACCTCAAAGAAGAAAATAATGCTATCCCTTGAAATATCATCTCTTTGGGTTTTGGGTTGTTTTCTATAAGTTATGAGGAGAGACTTGAAACAAATGAGCATTCTGCTTCGCGTTGTCTGCTGGAATGATCAATCTCTCTGCTAAATTCGACTCGCTATGGTAGAAGTGTCTATTTGTGGCGTGTCCTGAAACTCTAGCCCCACTCTGCTATGACGGATCCATTCTCACTACAACGAAACCCTAACAACTACAATAGATACCCCTTAACAAGTAGCTCGGAGAAAAATAGACTAAGCCTCATTTAACAAAAAAATTCTATCCGAAGACATCACAACAGAAAATGAACGCAACAAGCATCAATAATACTTGTTTCATACTCTTTAATCACTCTCAGAGTCTTTTCTAGAGGTCTATATGACTAGGTCACATCCTAACATAACACAACATACCATTACATCACACACAAAACATATAGATTTAACAAGAGATATAAGGTTTTATACCTCCCTATCTTTGAGGTCTTATTAGATAATTCACTATGGGGACTCCAACCAGGGTACTATGGCTTTAGCCACTCAAACGATCGAATTAGTCATTATACATATGAATATGAAAAAAAATTTAATAAATATAATTTTTTTGAAAAATTATTAAAATGACGCCTAAACAATCGTACTTTTTTGGAAACCTAGTACCCCCTTGGATATTTTTAAAGGTGTTTTATGGAAATTTATGTGATGTGACTCAAGAAAAATATTATTATGGAAGAACATAATTATTCAAGAGATTAAATTTTAGAAGATTCAACAGATTTTTTGAGGAAAAATTGTAGTGTGATAGAGAGAGTTACCATTATTTATTTTGTTCAAAGAGTGTAACTAAGTGATAAACATAGAACAACTTTTTTTGCCTTTTAATTAGTGCAAATGTAAAAATAAAATAATAAAACTTTAATTTGTTGTACAAATAAATATCAAAGAAATGCTTTAAACAACTATTACAAGTGTATTACTTCAAATCCGTCCATAGTATATGGGTCATTTTAGCATTTCCCCCTAAAATTTAATAAAATAAGAGACTAATCTAATATTTTATATATCAAAAAAATATTTTAAAACGCTTTAGGATAGTTTATGGTTATGATGACTAGCGGTGGTAGTAGTGAATGTCAATTGAGTATGTTGTGTTAATTAATATTGGCGTTGTGGATAGTACTTATTGGTAATGATGGTTGTAGAAGTTTATGGCAGTAGTACCGGGGTGGTTAATCGTTAATGATAGTGATGAATGATGACGGTGGTTGAAATATATTTAGTGGTGAGTGGTTACTTATGGTGGTGATTGTTGATAATGCTCGATGATTGATGAAAATAATAATTGTAAATGGTAGCTAGTGTTGTTGTTGTTGATTGTAGGGATGGTAGTGGTGGTCGTTGATGATGGCAGCTGTGAGCGGTTGATGGTAGTAGTTGATAATGATGGACAATTATGATGATGATTGATAATGATGGAGTATGGAGCTAGTAGTGAATGGATGGAATTAGTGAAATGCAATATTTTTAGAAACCTTTGAATAGACATATCAATAATATTATACATTGTTATAGATCTAAGCATTTATACCTATTCAGACCCAACAAATGGTCGCATCATAACAAAATGTACTTAATGATTGAGATTCAGACCTAAAAAATATACATATTTAATGGATGAGATTTGAATGATTAAAATTAAATCTTAATTAATGCAAACAAATGAGACCTAAATTCTAATACTTACTAGTAGATATCACCCATACACATCTTTTTCTCCGTTGTGCGATATTCTTAGTTAAGTATGCATTATGTCAAAAACTAATAAGTCTTCAGAGAAAACCTTCTTCTATATGATATTTAATACTTGTACTTACCATATTTTCACACGAATAGACCGATTCATCTATAGAACAACCTATGATATGATCAAACTATCTCAAATGATCTTTTCATATTTTAACATTTCTGAAAAAATGTATACAAGTTTTTTGAATAGGGAGGATAATTATATCAATAATAACTTAGTAGAGTCATTTCACATATCATTGCAATGGATAACATAGTAGTTTTTCAATTTGGAAATTTATCATAACCACTAGTAAGATGGATTCAAGCTTTTCATGATTTTTCCTCTTTATCTAGCAATTTCTTTTCATTTTTCCATTTTAAGGATTCAAGTTTTAGTAAATCTAGGTCAGAATAGCGGAGATTGATCCTCTAAGATTTGGCCAAATTAAAAGAGAAATAATTGGTACTGTGGTGATGATTAATTTAGTATGTGATAGATGTTGTGACAACTTTTAACAATTTCATTATAAAAAGAAGCTTTTAAAATTGATTTTACCCAAAGATATAACTTTCTTAGAAAAAGATTTGGATTTAGGATGATTTTTTTTGTAACACATTCAATGAATTTAGTGAAATTTAAAAGATGCAAGACCACAAACATCATTGATCTTGTTACAAAATGTATAATATTGATGGACAAACATTTTTTCTTTAACTTTTTATTTGGGTATTGTAGCACTTTGATTAAGTTCTTAATATATTACTTGAAATATATTAAGTGAGAAATTTACATCTTTTTTGAAAATCTTCTCCATCACTTCATACAAGTTTTCATTTTACAAAAGATCTAACTAATTTTTTCAATTTTTTTACTTGGATATGAATAAGCAGTACAAAGTTGGTGATGAAGATGCAACATTAAGGGAAGTTCCCATATCTTTTTTCGCACCTCAAGAATCAAATGATGATGTTGTTGAGGTAAGATTTTTAAAAGTTCCTCCAATTATAAGGTGTTAAATTTTTTTCCATCTGAGATGTGTACAAAAATCTTTTGATGGATTCTTGAACAACTTGTTAATGTTAATTGTGTTGTGAAAGAAAGAAAAATATTCTTCTCTAGAGCTAAGACATAAGGATTGTATCACAAAATCAATATTTGAATATTTCATATAGATAAATGTAAGTCTAAATTCTTTTCCAATTTTGCTGTTTTTTAGTTACGTCCTACATTCATGCCAAAAAATGATAGGTCTTTCAAGACAACTTTCATCCATACGATATTATTCACTATTATAAAATTAATGGCTATAATGTATGAAGAGAGTTTTTATTTTTAGAGAGAATTTTTTAAGCATTAACATATGTAAATATTTTTTATTCATTTGGAAACAATTTTCTTAATGTTAGTCGTCTAATGGAAGAAAGGGAAGGGTTTTCTTTCTAAAGCTAAAACATTTGAATCGCATAACAACAACAACATTTAACTATTTATCAATCCTAAACAACTTAAAATTGATTATATGAATCCTCATTTCTCCATTTAAGCTAAATTAATCACGCCATAGTCATACAGATAAAAGTAGAAGTTAAAATATGTTAAATGCATATAATTAATAGTAATAATGATAATAGTAGTTTGAGAATTTCTCTAACAAGTCCAAGGCCTCATATTTGTTTTAAGAGTATATAGAAAATGTCTAAATCTGAATGTATATTTGATTGATAAGATGTGCATTAGCAATCTCTTTATAGACTATTCAATATTAAGACGATGTATTAAAATATGAATACTAACTAATAAGGTTACTTATTATTGAACATAGAATATGTAAAATGGTTATTTATTTAAAGTTTAATAAGCACAAAGTTTAGGGAAAATGACAAAAATGATACAATCTATGACCAAATTAGTAGTAATGTACTCATACTTTATGGAGGACATAATATCCACTTGAATATTTTTTAAGCATTCGTTTGACATTTATCAATTGTGACACAAGATAAAACTCAATTATGAAAGAATATAATGATTCATGAGATTAAATTTCAAAAGATTCATTTGGTTTCTTCGAGGAAAAATTGAAGTGTGAATGAAAGGATCTCCATTTTTACTTTGTTCAAAGAGTGTAAATAAGTAACCCCTTTGTTTGTACCTTCTGATCAACAAGTGTGTACAAACGAAATAACAAAACTTTTATATTTTATTTGTCCCACCCGATAAATGTCAAATAAGTGCTTTAAAAAAATATTCGGGGGGTGGGGGGGGGGGGGGTGGGGAGGTCATAGGACCGCCATAAAATATGAGTGTGTTATAAAAAATTCAGCCATAGTAATGTGTCTTTTCAACCATTTAACCTAAAATTTAAGAAACTAAAATTAATTTAATACTACAAAAATATTTTTAAAAAATATTCTATGATGCTCGATGGTTGTGATGACTAGCTACATTGGTGGTAGATGTCAATTGAGGATGGTGTATTGACTAATGATGGTGTTGTTGATAGAAGCTATTGATAGTGATGGTGGTAGAAGTTGAATGTAGTATTTTGGTGGTGGTTGATAGTTGGACAATAGTGATAACTAATGATTGTGGTGATAGATGATGGTGGCTAACAATATAATTGTGATTTATCATGGTAATTGCCGATAAAGTTTGATGATTTTTATCCCAATGATGATTGGTGTCAATAATAATTGTAAATAATAGATGATGGTGGCTATGATGCATGAAGAACATTTTTATTTTTAGTGAGTGATTTTTTTCAAGTATTAAAAACATATAA
>JAJOOR010013353.1:0-46174 GCA_036250505.1 Solanum acaule | reverse complement strand
AAATTTTTCAATAATAAAAATTAATAGATGAATAAAATTTAAAGTACTATTTATACAATCATTAATTTGATTTAAGATCATTTTATGATCAATCACTATTTTCTTATCTATTTTTATATAGCTAGTAAGGAGTGTATCTTGTGATATAAATAAAAATTATATGGAACAATACATAGCCAATGAAGAAGGAAGACGAAAATATATGTTCATGCTAAATTCACTCTAGTGTTCCATTTGATTTAAATCTCTTGCCACCAACACTTTACTTTTTCCGTTAATTTGTCCATACATATCTATTAAAAAATAATTATTTTCATGGCTATGTTATCATATTATAAGTAAAAGTGAAAATTTATTTTTGAAATAGTGAATTTAACATCAAAACTAATAATTCAATGAACTACGTTGATACCCATTGTTTTAGCAAAATTAGGAAGAAACTCTTTCGTTTGAGGGAAAAGAATAAAGAATAAAAAAACAAAGAAGAAATATCTTAGCCAAATCATATGCCTTTTTTCATATCTATTTAATATTATTGTCTCTTCCACAATTTTTCATCACTGTTAACTCATGAAAGTGGTAAGAAAAAATACGAGTGTGAATTGATGAATGATTTGCTACAATTTTTTCACCAACTCTTTCTTATGAGGTACCTCAAATTTTGTTGAATTTTGAACTTCATCAATTTTTGCAAATAACACTTGAGATCTTTTAAGAAGAAGAAGAAGTGTAGAGAACTTAAATAAATTGTAGTTTAAAAGTGTGAGGAAACCCCTCTATTTATAGCTACCAAATAGTAGTATGAATAGGTGTTAATTGTGCCTTATCCGAAAAGTCACAACCTTTCGTAAAAGTCACTGCTTATCGAAAAAGTCACAACTCATCAGAAAAGGCACAACCCTTCGAAAAAATCACCACCGTTCGGAAAAGTCACAACTCATTGAAAAAGTCACAATCCTTTAATTTGAAAAGGTATCTACTTTCAATATAATAACATTATTTAAATTAATAAATAAAATAAATTAAGTATATATATATAGTAATTCAACTTTCAAGTTTGGGAGTTCATGCTTTTAAGGTAGTATATATATATATATATATACTAGTGATTATCAATTCCAAAAATATATGTTATAGTAAATACTATTGTTTATGTAAGCAAAGATTCGAATAATAAGCTTAGTACAAAATAATATTTCAGATTATTTTGTGAATGTTCAATGTGGATCATCATATATATCTCTTATTCACGCGAACCTATGAAGGTGGTAAATGAAAATTTTTATTAGTTAAATGTAATAATGTTTATATTTATTTTTAATTTGATGAGGTACAATCATATAATTAGTTCTATCTCGCTAATATTACCTTATAGATGATGTTTTTGGTGTATATAAAAATTGAACTAATACAAACTTCAACTAGCATTATTACAATCATATGAACTTTTCTTCGTCTGAAAGGACAATGTTTATATAGGTATTAACTATTTTGAAGCAAATTTTCTAACAATCTAAATCACATAAGTAGCATTGATAAAAAAAGTCATTCTTTTGTCTTGAGCATAAAAAAATCAAATCGTGACAATTCTCTAAATTTTGGAAAAAGATATTCAGAAGCATATATCTACATCACAAGAGAAATTGTTAACAAAAATAAATGAATTTAGACTACATCATGTTAACTTTATATATTGAAATATTACATATTAATGTACATATTAAGAAAAAATAATTATTATATCATCAAAATTGGTTTCCTCAAGTACATGAGGTTATAGAAATAGAACGAATTACTTCATCAAAATAGTGGTACCTCATATTTCGATAAACTTTTAACTCACTCAACAACAATAAATCACACAAAACTTTTAAAATACAAGAAGAAGAGTAGAAGATTAAAAATTATTGTAGTTGAAAAATGAGAGGAAGCCCCTCTATTTATAGTCAACAAAGGGTAATATGAACAAATGTTTTTGTGTCTTATCTGAAAAGTCATGACCTTTTCGAGAAATCACATCTCTTTGGAAAAGTCACAACTTATTGAAAAAGTTACAATTCTTTGGAAAAGTCACAACTCATAGAAAAATCACAACCCTTTGAGAAAAGTCACAACTTATCGAAAAAGTCACAACTCATATGAACAAATGGTTTGTGTCTTATCTGAAATGTCATGACCTTTCCGAGAAATCACAACCCTTTGGAAAAGTCACAACTTATTGAAAAAGTCACAACTCTTTGGAAAAGTCACAAGTCATCGAAAAATCACAACCTTTTGAGAAAAGTCACAACTATCGGAAAAGTCACAACCCATCGAAAAAGTCACAACTCATCGAAAAAGTCACAACCTAAGTTAGGGATATTATAGTAATTAATATTCAAGTTAGGAGTTCATGCTTTTAAGGTAATATATATATATATATATATATATATATACACACACACACACACATGGAACAAATATTAGTTTTTATGATTATTCTTTCAACTATTATTTGTCTCAGATATATTGTGTTTATTTTGAGATACATTGTTATTTAAAATTTTGAAACTTTTTTAGGAAGTTATTATGCTACAAATACTTAAAAGTTGTAAATGAGTGATTTACTCCACTAATTGAGCAATTATCTTATTCTATATAAATAGATACATATTTGTAATGTATCTAGCTATGACATATCTCGAATACATGTGTCATGCCTAGAGCCTACACCCTGGGCGTAACTGGCTCTCGAGAACTGTTGCTGGTTTCCAAGAGAACCCTTGGCCTGACTCATTACTTAGCGAAAGACTTACTCAAGCAAAATGGTAACTCCAAATGCATAAATAACTTTAAAAACTCAATTTGAACTCAACTACAATAATTGTCTGAAAATAATTTAACAAGTTATAGTTAAATGTCTCATGACCTCAAAAAATTCCAACAACAAAGGAAATAATGAGAGACTCCTCGACCTCTAAACTATTTATAAAGCCTCTACTAGCACATAAAGATTATCGGGACAAGATCCACGACATCCTAACAAAGTGAAAAGTAAAAGTGGAACCCTTCGGAAGCAAGGAGGCTCACCAAAGCTAACTGGAACTGCATGCAGGCCAAATGGCGTCAGTACATTGAATGTACGAGCATGTAAGGCAAATATTGAAACATAACATAAGTTTGAACCGATAAAAATGGGACATACTTTCCTCATCTCCTCTCACTCAACTCAACTCAACTCAAGGATACTCAATTCAACTCAAGGGTACTCAACTCAAAGATACTCAACTTAACTCAAGGATACTCAACTCGAAGATACTCAACTCAACTCAACGAATAAGCAATAATAAAAGATACAATATATGGAAAGCTTTTAAAATAGTAGATAATAACTCAATTGTATGAAAAGAATACAATAATAACTCTTACTTGAGAGATTATCTAACCAACAACAATCACTATGAGCTACGCGATGATATAACGTCTCGCCCACGTTGCTAAAACTGTCATTTACCTTGCCTGAGTATAGGACTTCCTCAACTAAGTGGATCCACTAAGTTATGCTTAAAAGCAATAAGGAATCATCTAAAAAGTATAACCCTTACCCATGTTGGCATACATTGTTTATGAAGATTTTGAGTTTTTTGAACTCATCCTTATATCGGTGCTCAATACTACTCCCAATAATATATATAACTCACTCTCAAATGTTTTTTAAAAAATTTCTTCCTCAATTTGAGATAATTACTCAAAAGATCCTCTTAAAAGAGGTGATGCTCAAGATTCCTCATAAACTCATTTAGAAATCAATGATTCTCTCGTTTTAAATGTAAAAGTGTTACATGCTCAGGAATACTTAGTTCCCATTTACTTATTTTGACATGTGTATCTCAACTCTCCTCATCCTCTTACTCATTTACTCAAGTCTTAAAACAAATTATAACTAATTGTAAAAGACTTCTGAAAATAGGGTTCATGCCGAATTATAGACTTGAATGACTCAATTCAATGATCTCAATAACCGTATATAAAACTCAATACTCAAAGTTAAGAAATCAAGAACTCAAGGACTCAATGATATTACTCAGCTTAAGAATGCTCGACTCATAGGGTTCATGCAAAAATTATGGGCATGAACGACTCAACTCTAGGACCTCCATGCATAACATATATTAATCCCATAATTAGGAATATACTTTCACAAAGGAATAGGAACTCAATACTCAAGAACTCAAAACTCGAAGATACTACTCCTCTCAAGAACACTCAATTCATAGAGTTCATGCGGAATTATGGACATGAACAACTCGACTCAAGGGTCTCAAAGACAATATTGAACTCATGTGTACAACTCTTCTCATTTTCATACTCAAGTACTCAAGTCCTAAAACCAGTTAGAATTAGTCGCAAAAGACTTCTCAAAAAGGGACTCAAAGGTTTTCTCAAACTCTACTCTTAATTTATGATTTAATTTTGAAATGAAGATTTAAGAGTTATGATTAGGATATGAATCATCTCAAGGATTAATGAATCTTAGGATAGTTAATAGCGACAAAGAAATGAATACATGATTGGAAGGATAGCATACGAGACGAAAGACATAAAATAACATAAAGGAAAAATGGCTTGACACTCCAGGTGCAGGGGTGGTGCAACGCGCTAGGCCTCCATTTATTGGTGGGTTTGATTGGCGTATTACTGGAGCGTCGCGCCAGACCTCCAGTTACTGGGGGGTCTGATTGGGCGCACTGCTGGCACGTCGCACCTGACCTCTATTTACTGGGGGTCTGATTGGGCACACTGTTGGTGCATCACGCCAAGCCTCCATTTACTGAAGGTCTGATTGGGCTAACTGTTGGCGCGTCACCCCATCCCCCTACCCAAAAACTTTTGATGCATTTTTCTTCTGAATTTCAATCCCTAACTCATCTAATATTGAATGATTACCTCTCAAGTCGTTTAGAATCATAAACCCATCACTAATCTAACAAAATATCGCTCAAAACTCATCAAGAATCACCCTCATTTGCAAAACCCTTACCTCGAGAACTCAATAAGACTCTATTCGTTAAAGAATGAACATAACCTCACGAACTTCTCATCAATTCGAATCAATCAACTCCAAAAATGAAATCTAAGGATGAATTTACATGATTAGCGTGTGGGTCAATGAACCCGACACTATGAGAGCTTACATACCTCGAAGAACAATTATTCTCGGCGAAATCTTGGGTTTCTTGAACAATTGGTTGGAACGTTGAATTTTCTTGAACCTCTCTCTAGAAAACCCTAAGCATTTGGAATTGGATGAAACTGATCCCAAATTAGCGTAGACCCCTAATTGGTGAAAAGAACATTTAGGCCTAATGGGGGTAAGGAAAAAAAAAAACTAAAATACCCTTTCTTAATTCAGGTGGAAGGATTCAACTACAGAGAGTGCACTTAAACGGGCCTATCTCCTTCATCCGAACTCGGATTTTAGCAAACTCAGTGGTGCTAGAAAGAGGACTCAATGTTCTTTGATTTGATACGTCACGAGCCATATAACTCTTTATGTGCTAAAAGTTATGGTCGTTTGAAGTTGACTAAAAACTTAAAAGAACTATGATAGTTTGCAAGACCAATTGTCAAAGAGTGCAATGACTATTAAAAGACAATTGGGAAAGGCAGACTATTTTGCCCTTCATTTGCTTATAACTTGCAAGATTCTCATTTCATACGAACCAGGTCCAAGTATAACTTCTTAGAAAATTGAGCTGCTTGTCATCTCAGTTACTGTTTCTAGTTCAGTGTGCCATATGATAAAAAATGTTAATGTGGATAACCTTTTCACATGTTGCGGTAATAACATACCCTTCATATCATGTGATGTCTATTTTCAGATAACCTAAACAGTCTTGTTGATGAGGATTTGTCCATTCTCTTATATTTGTTGCTGTCAATTTTCTCTTTGTCATGACGTAAAGACTGCAATTCCCTCAAGAAACTGGAGGCAAACTATACAGCTGGCAAATTCTGTTCCTTTTGATCTCTACATTCTGTGAAAAAGAACTACTGACTTCTTCCATAGTCGACCTCAACTACTACTATCTATAAAGCCTCTAATAACTATGATAGATGTCGGGACAAGACCCACAACATCTTAATAAGACTAAAAATAAAAGTGGAATCCTTAGGAAGCAATAAGGCTCACCAAAGCAAATCTTGAACTGCAAATGGTATCAACGAAGCGTTCGTTGATGACCCTGGGTGCTTGTTCTGCATCATGAAAGATGCAGACTAAATGACGTTAGTACATGGAATGTACGAGCATGCAATGGGAATTCTAAAACACAAACATAGGCTTGAATTGATAAAAAGGAAGAACATACTCACCTCATCTCAACTCAACTCAACTCAGGGATACTCAAATATACTCAAACTCAGAAATACTGAACTCAGTTCAATATAAAAGCAACAATAGGGATGCATTATAAAGGAAGCTTTTAAAATAGTAGATAATAACTCAATGTATTTAAAAATACAATAATAGCTCTTTCACTCTTATTTGGGATATGCTCTAACTGACAACCATCACTATGAGCTATGTGATGATACATAGTCTTACCCACACTGTCAGAATTGTCCTATACCTTTTCAAAGTATAGGACATCCTCAAGTAAGTGAATCCACTAAGTTATGCTTAAAAGAAAATAGAGATCATCTAAAAAGTATGACCCTTTACCCATGTTGGCATCTATGGTTTATGAAGACTTTGTGTTGTCTGAACTCGTCCCCATATCGGGGCTCAGTATTACTCCTAATAATATAACTCATGCTTATATGTTTAAAAACATTTCCTCATCCTCAAACTTTGAGATTATTACTTAAAAGGTTCTTTTACAAGATATAGTGCTCAAAACTCCTCATGAACTCATTTGGAAATCAAAATTTCCTCTCATTTTTAATGTAAAAACATTTACTCTTGGGGTTGAGTCCGAAATTTGGACTCATTTGGAGCTTAGTTTGATAGTTTTTAGTGTTCTCAAATGCCTAATATATGCTATAAACTAATGTTAAGACCTTGATTTTCAACATTACAGGCTAAGGAGCAAAGCAAGGATAACAACGAGCTTAAAGGAACCAACAAGCTAAAGAGATGGAGAAAAGCTCCTAGCCCACCTAATTTAACAGTACACCATGTCTAAAATGAGAGAAATATGGGTGAACTGTGTTCCCTATGGGCGTGTCGCCGAATTAATCGGCGAAGAGAGGTTCTACATCGAAAGCACTAAATGAGCAGTAAAGATGCAAGCGACTTGGCAATCCAAAGGATCAAAAAGCGCATCATGGAAGTGACCGGCGATCCCGATATAGACCACCTAAAGTTACAGTGCATGTTGGATGAAAACATGAAGCAAGAAGTCGATGGAAAAGGGCGATTGGCGAATCACTGACTAGTCGGCGAAGCTCGACTTTCCTCACCGACCAACCCCAAAAAGTTGAATCTCAGATAAGTGTGAATCGATTTTTGGATGAGCGAGAAGGCAATCAGTTGAAATAGAGAGAACATAAATACTATTCTTATTGATTTAAAGCAATTTTCGTGAGAGATTTCAAGTGGATGTTGTAATAGAAAGAGATTTTATTCATCTTAAGACTTGGAAAATCAACACCCAGCTATGGAGCACGTATTAGGTACTGAATTTTCTTATTTTATGATGTTTAGCTAAAACCCCATTCTTGGGGGTTTGACAATGTAATTAATTACTGAATTTGGCTAAATGGGTGTTAGTTATTATTAATTGTAGTGCTAATTCAAAGTGAGTCTGATTTATTGTTGTGGTTAGATTGCTTTATTGAATGTTTATATCAGTATGATTTAGCGTTTTATGCTTGCTTGAGAAAGAAGTGTAAAACCAAGGTGATAAGTTGGTGCTCGTAGTCATTGGGTTATGATGGATTCATCTCGAGAGAGTGAATCCCAAGACTCATTCTATGTATCTAGCTTGAGAGAGTGGATGTAGTGAGGTTGTGGGCTGGTTTCCATATTTAGAACATTGAGGTTCTAGAGAGCACAATTTAAACGAGGTAGTTGTTCGAGAGAAAATTATCTCATCTAATGTTCATCCTACCCACAAAGAGTTAGTACTTTTGGTTATCAATTAACACCTATTGAGTTAAGTTTAGCAATTAGTTGGTCAATCCCCCAAGTATCTTTCACTTATCTGATTACTCGCAGTTAATTGTTGTTGTTGATTTCTGAACCAAAACCCCATTACCTGACATTGATGTCACCCTTCTAATTTTATTAAAAGTTTATGATAATCTCTATTCCTTCAGCTATTGAAATCACTGTTGTAACTTCATAATTGAATTCGAAATTGAACTGCTCTATGTGGGATCTACCCCAACTCATTTGTTGGGTTTATACTGCTTAACGATCGTCTACACCTACTATAGGATGAGGTGTCGTGTTGGGGCAAAAATGCAACAAGCTATTCCATCCTATTTACTACGCAAGAAAAACCCTGAATGGTGCTCAATGTAACTACATGGTTACTGAGCAAGAATTACTTGCGGTGGTATATGAATTTGAAATATCTCGAGCATACTTGCTAGGCACTAAAGTGGTTGTTCACACTATTCACAGAACTCTGCGTTATTTAATTGAAAAGAAAGATGCCAAGCCAAGATTGATAAGGTCGGTGCTATTGTTGCAAGAATTTGACTTTGAAGTCAAAGATAGAAGAGGTTGTGAAAGTCAGGTGGCTGGACATCTATCCAAGTTAGAAGGCAAGGAGAATGAAGAGCTGGAGGTAGACATCAATGACTCATTTCCTGATGAATAGGTATTCACGGTCACTCTAAAGAAAACTCCTTGGTATGCTGATTTTGCTAACCATGTAGTGTGTGGACTGATGCCGGAGGACCTGAACTTCTATCAACAAAAGCGGTTCTTGTTCGATGTCAAGAAATACTTTTGCTATGAGCCATATTTATTTAGAGAATGTGCAGACCATATTATTAGGTGATGTGTACCTGAAAAGGAATTCAATGAAATTCTCTATTCTTGTCATGCTTCACCGTTTGGTGGTCATCATAGCGGTGTGCGTACAACCGCTAAAATTCTTCAAAGTGGTTACTATTGGCCATCCCTCGACAAAGATGCTCATGAATTTGTCAAGAAATGTATACAATGGGAAAAACAAGGTGAGGTGTCCAGAAGGCATGAGCTGCCTCTTAAGCCTATTCTGGAAGTTGAGTTATTTGATGTTTGGGGAATAGATTTCATGGACCCATTTGTGAGCTCATTTGGTAATAAGTACATTTTGGTGGTTGTAGATTATGTTTCTAAATGGGTGGAAGCTGTGGCACTACCCAATAATGAAGGGAAAAGTGTTGTTTAGTTCTTAAAGCGCTACATCTTTGCTAGGTTTGGTACCCCTCGAGCTATTATTAGTGATGGTGGTTCACATTTTTGCAACAGGCTGTTTGCATCCGTATTGAGAAAATATGGGGTGCGACATAAAGTGGCAACGCCATATAATCCTCAAACGACTGGCCAAGTGGAGGTTTCAAATTGGGAGATTTAAGAGTATCTTGGCTAAGACTGTGAATGCAAATAGGACTGATTAGTCTCGAAAGCTAGATGATGTTCTTTGGGCAATCACACTACCTACAAGACACCAATTCGAATATCCCCATATCAGCTAGTTTTTGGGAAATTTTGTCACTTACCGGTTGAACTGGAACACAAAGCATTATGGGCATTAAAGGCTTTAAATCTGGATTGGGTAAAGTCTTCAAAAGGAAGAGTAGATCAGCTAAACAAATTGGATGAATTTAGGTTTAGGGCATATGAGAGTTCACCCCTCTACAAGGAGAAGATGAAGAAGTGGTACGATTCTAAAATCCTTAGGAGGGAGTTCCGAGTTGGAGATTGGGTGTTGCTATACAATTATCGACTAAGACTCTTTCCAGGAAAGTTCAAATCAAAGTGGTCAGACCCATTTGGAGTGACACTAGTGTTTGCAAATGGAGCTATTGAAGTCGAAGGTAAAGAAGGTCCTCCCTCCAAGGTGAATGAGAAACGCTTGAAGTTATATTTTGGAGGATGCCATGAAATTTCAGTGATTGAAGTGATGTACTTGGAAGATGCATGAAAGCATTTTGACATTGTTCCATGACGTTAAATAAGGCGCTTCTTAGGAGGCAACCCAAGTGTTAGTTGCTTTGAATAATGTGTGCTGAATGTGTAGGTGTGGGTGAGTCTGCGATGCCAAGACTCCTTTTGCGATCACCAAGTGGGTTCGGCGATCAAGAAATTGCTTACTTTAGTGGCATCAATAGTGGGCTGAGATACTAGAATATTGGGAGAAATACATACACCACTTGATGATGTGCCGAAATTATTGGGCGAACCCGACTATCTCTGCCCATTGCGCCATCTCCAAAAGGCTGGAGTCCTAGAACTTTCGGCGAGGTTTCACATACTCTAGGCGATGCACCAATGCTACTTGGTGGACCTGTCTTTGTCCGCCTTCCTGCCCATAATGTAATGGTTACATGCAGGATATTTTGGTGAGTTTCATGCAAATTGGTGGTTCACCAATTAGTTCGGCGATTGCTGCAATTCTTTGCCATGTGGCCGCCTAGTGAAGATTCATTTTCACCCTACTCTGTTTATTTGAGTACCAGTACTTTGTCTTTATTTTTGTTATTTTTGGTTTATCTTATGTAGTGTTTGTTCTCTGCTAACATTGAGGACAATGTTGGATGCTTTTTGTGGGGGTGGTAGGAGTCAGTTGTTCGATCGAAATTTTTGAGTATCGGGTGTGGTCAATTCCGATGACCTGAATAGTGCTCTGGGTTGAACAAAATGAATGTGTGGCTACGATGAGGCAAATGAAGTTTCATAGACAATATGTGAACTTTTAGCATCTCGTTGTGACTATCCGGGTGTCAAATGAGTCTATTGTGATGAACATTGCACACTAGCTAGAAAGTGTGGAGTCTTGTTTGATATTGGTACTAATGCCTTGTGTAATGAGATTACTTTGAACATTGTGTGTGATGACACCTAGAATTTTCCCTGTTGGTCCGGTTGATTGAGTGATGCAAACACTTGAAATGATCTTAGGCAACAAAACTATTTGACAATATACCTCTTTTGTGGCCAACATTGTGAGATGTGTGAACTTTGCTTGACCCCTCTTGAACCCTACTCCTTTTTTTGGAAGAAACTTGATCATTTATGACTTCTCTTTATCCATTTACCTATAACCTTCATGAAGTATGGTTTGTTTGAATAGCCAACTTAGGCCAAAAGCCTAAGTTGGGGGTGTGGTGAAAAGAGAAGGAAAGTCAAGAAGTGTGAGAAATCCCCCATTGGTGACGGTTTTGAAAAAGATGGAACCCCTCTATGTAAAAAAAAATCAAAAAGAGAGAGAAGAGAAAAGGAAATTAAAACGAATAGAGAAACGAAAAGTCCAAAAAAGTTGTGTGATAAAGTAGTGTAAATTGCAAAAGAAATGGGGTATTCGGTAGTTCATATGAAATTGAATTATAGGGTGGATTACAAGCATGTTTGAAATATTAAAGAAAATGAGAAAAGTGATGTTCAGACCATACTTCATGAAGGTAGAATCCATTAAGCCTAAATGACCATACCTGTACACTCAGCCCCGTTACAAGCCTTGAAAAGACCTGTGTGATCTTGAGTGAACTGAAATGAATGTTGATTGGAAAATAAGGGCAAACCTATGGGTGAAGTCATGCATGTGCTCATCTTTGTGAGTGTGAGAGTTGTATGTGATTCCGACACATTAAACTGTTGAGAAATTTTGTGTGATTATGGAATTGTATTTTTTGTGAGGGCATTTGAGTATCTTTGTTGATCTTGAACTTGCATTTGAAGCAAGTATTGTGAACTTGAGCATCTTTGATAATGGTGAGTCACAATTTGAATCTTTGAGTGCACAACTGATCATTGTATGAATAATTTGAACCTTGTTGTGTGCATTCTTGTTGAGTCTTATGTAGCACTATTTGGGACATCCTTTTTGAACTTATGATCTTGAGTTTTACTTGAGGACAAGCAAAAGTTTAAGTTGGGGGTGTTGATGAGTCCGAAATTTGGACTCAATTGAAGCTTAGTTTGAAAGTTTTTAGTGTCCTCAAATGCTTAATCTATGCTATAAATTGATATGAAGACCTTGATTTTCAACATTACAGGCTAAGGAGCAAAGCAAGGATAATAACGAGTATAAAGGAATGAACAAGCTAGCAAGCGGAAGAGATGGAGAAAAGCAATCATGATGATCGCCAAAACAGCCTGCCTAATTTTATAGTACACCATCTCTAAAATGAGAAAAATTTGGGCGAACTGTGCTCCCTATCAGCGAGTCACCGAATTGATCGGCGAAGAGAGGTTGTACACTAAAAGCACTAAACGAGAAGTAAAGATGCAAGAAAATTGGTGATACAAAGGAACAAAGGGAGCTTCGCGGAAGTTATCGGTGATCCCGATATAGACCGCTTAAAGTTACAGTGCATGTTGGATAAAAACATGAAGTAAGAAGGTGATGGACAAGGGCGATTGGCGAATCACCGACTGGTTGACAAAGCCCGACTTTCCTTACCGACCAACCCCAAAAAGTTGAATCTTAGATCAGTATAAATCGATTTTTGGAAGAGAGATAAGGCAGTTAGTCATTGTGGAATGAAATAGAGAGAACAAAAATACTATTCTTGTTGATTTGAAGCAATTTTCGTGAGAGATTTCAAGTGGGTGTGGTAATAGAAAGAGATTTTATTCATCTTAAGACTTGGAAAATCAATACCCAACTATAGAGCATGTATTAGGTACTGAATTTTCTTATTTTATGATGTTTAGCTATAACCCTATTCTTGGGGGTTTGACAATGTGATTAATTTCTGAATTTGGCTAAATAGGTGTTAGTTATTATCAATTGTAGTGCTAATTCAAAGTGGGTATGATTTATTGTTGTGGTTAGATTGCTCTGTTGAATGTTTATTTTAGTATGATTTAGTGTTTTATGCTTGCTTGAGAAAGAAGTGTAAAACCAAGGTGATAAGTTGGCTCTCGTAGTCATTGGGTTATGGTGGATTCAACTCGAGAGAGTGAATCCCAAGACTCATTCTATGTATCTAGCTTGAGAGAGTGGATGTAGTGAGGTTGTCGGTTGGTTTCCATATTTAGCACATTGAGGTTCGAGAGAACTCAATTGAAACAAGGTAGTTATTCGAGAGAAAATTATCTCATCTAATGTTCATCCTACCCACAAAGAGTTAGTACTTTTGGTTATCAATTAACATCCATTGAGTGAAGTTTAGCAATTAGTTGGTCAATCCCCCAAGTATCTTTCACTTATCTGATTACTCGTAGTTAGTTCTTGTGGTTTCTTTCTGATCCAAAACCCCATTACCTGACATTAAAGTTACCCTTCTAATTTTTTTAAAAGTTTCCGATAATATCTATTCTTTCAGCTATTGAAATAACTGTTGTAACTTCATAATTGAATTCGAATCAAACTGCTCCTTGTGGGATTGACCCCAACTCATTTGTTGGGTTTATACTGCTCAATGATCGTCTACACCTAGTATCGGATGAGGTGTATTCGATAGCCCAACTCATTTGTTAGGTTTATACAACTTAACGATCGTCTACACCTAGTATCATATGAGGTGTAGTTGATACGTTAATCCTATACTTAGTTCCCTTATATTCATTTTAAAAGCATTAATACAAGTCTCCTCATCCTCATAATCAAGTACTCAAGTCTTAAAACAAGTTTTAAAAGTTTGTAAAAGACTTCTCAAAATGACTCGAAAGGTTCTCTCAAACATGACTCTTAATCTTTTCTTGAATTTGAAATGTGAATTTAAGAGTTATGATTCATGATATATAAGATATCTCGATGATTAATGAAGGTTTAAATAGTTAGGATTGAGAAATGAATGAAAGCCTGACTCAAGGGAATAAGTGCGGAACGAAAACGAAGAAGAAAAGTCGTCTAACACTTTGTTGGGCACGGGTGGCACGCCACGCCACGCCAAGCCTCTCCCTATTGGGGCTGATTTGTGGCGCACTGCTGGCACCCCACGCCAGCCATGCTGGCTCCCCACGCCAGCCATGCTGGCGCATCTGGGGCGCAACACCCAAGCCCGTTTACAAAACATTTTGATGATTTTTACTTCTCAATTTTTGGCCCTAATTCACCTAGAATCAATTGGTTTCTTCCAAGCTCTCTTAGATTCGTATACCCAGCATAAGTAAACAAAAATCTACTCAAATTTCCTCAAGAAAAACCCTCAAACTCAAACCCTCGCCTCAAGAACTCATTAAACTCCAATAATAAAGATTGAAGAATGAAACTTTCAAGAAAACTCATCAAGAACTCTGATACACTAATTTCATGGGTGAATTTTAATCAAGAAACTCATGATTGGCGTGTGGGTGAACGAACCTATCACTATAAAAGCTTACATACCTCGAATGAATCGAATTCTTGGCGAAAATCCTCAAAGCTTGCCAGAATCTTGAACACTTGAAACATTTTCTTCTCTTGAACTTCTGTATAAAACCCTAAGCATGTTTAGGATTGAGAAAAATGATCTTAATTAGTATAGATCCCTATTTGGGTGAAAAAAATAAATCTTTTAAGGCTAATGGGGTAAGGAAAAGACCAAAATACCCCTCCTTAATTCAGATGAATTTCCTTAATCGGGTAGGCTGAACTCAAACGAGGATATCTCCCTCATCAAAATTCCGAATTTAGCAAACTCGGTGGCGTTGGAAAGAGGACTTAGAGATCTTTCATTTGACACCTTATGGCCCACCTAACTCATCATATACTGAAAGTTATGGTCAATTGAAGTTAACCCAAAACTCACAATTGAAGTCCAACTTGCACAAAATCTCAAATTAGCTCTTTCCAATTTAGATTTTTTTCTAAAATTAGCTCTTTCTAAGACCGAAGTGTTACATGTTGGTTATAGGAAACTCCCTAGTTTATGCATTTGCTAATGATATGCTCTTAACTCTATTTGATTCTCTTTAAACATGCTATTTATTCACAACTAGGACTATGCAAGACTATTGAAATATATTCATAACTATATATGCTTCAGAAGGAAGATTTGAATGATTTTTAGATATAAACTCCAACTATTTTCTCTTTAACTCTTCCACTATATATATATGACTTTGGGAACCTCATTTTACTATCTTTGTTATGACATTTTATGATTATGTTAGTGCCCCTTACTTACTCATGACATTCCACATATTGACGCATAATTTTATCTATGTTGGATGCTTTTATAATGTAGATTTTGGCGCCAGAGACTCGTGGCTATAATAGGTTGCAGCAGTTCCATCTAGCAGTTGGTGAGTCCACCTCATTCTGGGACTTCCTAGATTAGTTGTTAGTCAAAGTTTAATTCTTTCCTTTTTATTTGGTTTAAGGTAACTAGGGGCCATGTCTCGTCAAACTTATTTCCTGTGGTGTAAATGTTAGAGGCTTATTTCAGACATTAGTCATCATGGATTTCTTGATTTCCATATCAAGGCTTGTTAAGTAGATGTTTCGGCTTCCACAGTAGTTACATATGATATGCTTTGATATGTAATGCCAAGGGTTAGCTTGGGTCCACTCATGGTTTCGAGTACCGTGTATCTGTTCGCGTAAAGACTTGGGTTATGACAAAATTGATATCAGAGTTCTAGGTTCAAGCATCCTATGATGTCTGAAAAGCCACATCTAGTAGAGTACTTTTTATGGGTGTGAAGCGTGCCAAAGTTATAAGGAGGAGGGTACAGGATTTTTTGGAAATAATCCCTTCCTTCTTAATCTTGTTCGTGCAATAGAGTTAAACTCCATTTATTTCCTCTAATTCGCGCTTATGCATATTTTAGTTCATGCCTCCAAGAAGATATGCCGGTCATCCGATGCAAACTAAGAATAAAGGAAGTTCCTTTAGAAGGAATGAAAATCCTCAAGAACCACCAGTGCTAATTGGACCAAGAAGTACCAATACACCTGCTATACAACCACCTCATTTTGATGTCACCAATACTGAGTTTCGTAATGCTATTCAGATTTTGGCTCAGGCTATGATAGCTAAGATTGATCGTTAAGGAGTAGGACTACTGTCAAGATGTTCTAGACACTTTCAGGGCACGTGAGTTTCTTAGGATGAATCCACCAGAGTTTACTAGGTAAAATCTTAATAAGGATCTGGAAGGTTTTATGGATAAAGTTCAGAAGATATCCAAGTGATGCATGTTGGCACTACAAAAAATGTTGAGCTTTCCTCTTATCAGCTTAAGGATGTTGCAAGAATTTGGTTTGATCAGTGGAAGCAAATTAGAGATGGAGATGCACCACCTCCAGGTTAGACTATTTTCAAGAATGCTTTCATGGGGAGTTTATTTCCTTGAGAGTTAAGGGAGGCTAAGATGAGGGAGTTCCTCAATCTTAAACTTGATTCTATGAGCAAACAAGAGTACAACAGTAAGTTCATGTAGTTGTCTCGTTATGCTCTAGAGATGGTGGTAGATATAAGGAACCATATGAGTTTGTTTGTATCTGGACTCTCCAATCTCTAAAAAAAAAAGGTAGGATGGTGATGTAAATAAAGGACATGGACATTGGCTGACTGATGATTTATGTGCAACAAGTCGAAGAAAATAAAAAAAGGACACAGAAGAGTTTCGAAATAAGAGAGCCAAGAAACAAAACCATGAGTTTGGCCAGCAGAGAACTAGAAATGGGGATTGATTACCTACTAGCAGAGGTCCTCTGAACCGGCCCCATCTTCAGCCAATGCACCCACATCCAGACCCAGAAATGATCACAAAGGTAGAGAGTATGGTTCCCACTTATAGTGCAGTGTTGGAAAGGGGCACATATCTTATTCCGGGTTGCAGCAAGTGCGGTAAGAATCATTCCAAAGAATGTCTATGGTAAGAATGGGTCTTACGGATGTGGCCAATTAGGTCACAGACTCAAGGATTTCCCCTCAGAAAGTCAAGGCAAGGGAGGTAACATACCCCAGATTACTATACCATCAATAGGTCAGAAGTTTCAGAAAAGGCACTACTTCTGGTGCAAATGGTAGTAAGAACTGCTTCTATGCTTTGTCTTATTGTCAGGACCAAGAGAAGTCTCCCCATGTTGTTACTGGTACATTAAAAGTTTTCTCCATTGATGTTTAGACTTTGTTAGAACCCGGTGCTACCTTGTAATTTGTGACTCTATATGTTGCCGTGAAATTTGGTTTCAGTCCTAGACAACTCATGGAACCCTAATTTTATTTCTACTCCCGTCAGAGAGTCAGCTTTGGCTAAAGAAATTTATAGGAACTGCACTATCTTACTCCTTCATAAAGACACCATCGCTGATCTAATAGAGTTAGATACGGTAGATTTTGATGTCATTCTAGGCATGGACTAGTTACATTCGTGCTATGTGATAACAGTCAAATCACCCTCCAAAACCAATTAAAAGAGTGAGCAATTGTCGGCGATAAAAAAATCCAACTAAGAGTCGGGGTCAAATCACACAAGGAAAAACGTAACAACAATTAAAAATATAAAGGCTAGCTAGATACTAGCTTCAATCTAAACATACAAAATACAAAATTATCAAATAAGAGGCAATTTTCCTAATTAAACTACAAATGAGGCAAAGACGATATCAAGCAAGAAATGTATGGGAATCGGGAGAACTAGAGATTCAATTAACACTCAACAATCCATTGCTATTCAATCCAAGATCATTCACTAATAGGTAGGCTAGGTCATCTTAAATTATGCTAATTATCTTTCAATCAAAACGTTTTATTGTGATATCTCTTTTTGGTCCCGATCACACAAATACAAAATAACTGACTACCTTAACTTAGACCTCTCTTTAAGGGAGGCCTTGCACCCAATAATGAAACCCTAAACTTACATCTTTCGATCTCAAATTCAAAGTTCAATGTCAAAATGCGATTGTTTTATTAAACTAAAAAGGTGTCGCCCTTAATTTTTACTGGAAAATGAAGAAAACTTATTTTTCAAAATAATAAAACAGGAAATCAATTTAAAATATTAAGGAGGTTTTGGGGTTCATATTAATGTTTTAGGAAGGGTTTGAAAGCACCTAAAACATCTGCTAACGTGCAATTATCCGGTAATTAAAACATTTGGCTAATTATTTTGAAGAAAGGCATGCTTAATAGAGGAAATAAACAACTTAAGGCTTAAAATCATTTTAGAGGGGAAATGGGAAAAATTATAAGGATGTTACTAAGTAATTAATTTCAAAGTAACCTAAGTAACAAAATAAGTAAAATTATATAATCTTTAGAAAAATACAAGTAATTATTTAAAAAATGGTTATCTTTTGGGGAATTGACTTAGGAAAAAACCTTAAAATTAAATAAACAAATAAAACACGTAATAATAATAAAATAGATAAGGAAAGTAAGGTTTTGGCCCAAGTCTGGTTCTGTCCGCCTGGGCCAACACTTGGGCCTGATTTCTACCATTTGGGATTTTGGCCCAATTCTTGGTACCTGTCCTAGACTGTCATAAGAAGACAGATTTTCCTTGGGACTTAGGCCCAAATTCCACCTGTCCTAAACTAACAAGATAATAGTCAAAATAAAGGAGCCTTAGGCTCAATGATTACAAAGATACAAAACTGAAATTTTTGGGCCCATTTCCTTGCATTTGTAAAGCGTATGCACTTATCGTATATCACTGTATATTCTTTGTATGCTGATGTATTTTCGGCTCCCGGGACCTGTACGTCAACTTCTTGGACCTACTCTTCGATTTTTCATGGCTGGCCGACTCTTCGATTCTTCATGAAATAATTATGTAAAACATATATATTACTTAAAAATTATAAAAATAATGAAATTAATTGAAAGTAACTTGAAAAATATTTTGAACTTTATAAAAACTAATTATTTCAAATTGGTTGGAATTTGAGAAGCTCGATGATTAATTTATATTGTGGAGGTCCAAAATTGGGTGTCAACAGTGATTATCAATCTAATTCCACTCCAATCAATCTCTTTCGAGCATCATTTGGAGATCGGACACTAAGATTGAGCGTTCACTCTCCACCCTATAAATTCAAACATGAAAACTAGAGTGAACCTATTTCATGAAATCAAGCATGGAAACAAGGAACTACAAAAGCAATAGAGCAATTAATCAAACACCCAATTAGCTTTGTCTATTTCTAGCACAAAATCCCTAATTTCATACAAATCGTCACGACATTTCTAGTAATTAAGAACAAGGAAATGAAAAAAGGGTAAAATATATTACAAAAATAGAACATAATCTTCAAATCCACAACTGAAATGTGAGGAAACTCACCTTCAATGTCTCAACCGCTAAATCAAGAACACTTAGAGATCTACTTTTTGATTGTTTTTTCTCTCTAGAATTTTCTCTCTTTAACAATTCTTGGATGATCCATCATTGCCCAACTCTAACACTATTTTCTGGATTTGGGTCCAAAGCTTGAGAATTTCCCACTCTTCCCCTATCTGAAATGGTGGGCTTCGCAAATGCAGTAGGAAGCTTGCAAAAGAGAACTAAAATTTGCTTACACGACCTCTGCCATTTTTGCCCATTTCGTAAAAGTAAACTCGGCGTCCTTGCTTAAGCGAACAGTTGACTGGTTCGTTTATGCGACCAGTGCTCCGCATGTGCGATACCTGAGACTTGTTTTTCTGCCAAGTTTTGCTCTTTTTCAGCTTCAATTTCACTTTTGAGCAACATTTTCTTTCCCAACAACAAAACACCTGAAATAACACAATTCAAAGCATAATTAGCCTCTTTCTCTACTTTGCGTGCCACAAAATCATATGAAAATATCTCTAAATGAGTACCAATTCACCACTCATCAACATCCTCAACTTAAACTTTGCTTGTCTTCAAGCAAAACAAAAAATCGAAGCATAGGAGGCACTCAATTTAAGCACAACACTCTTTCATTTTCATAAAGAATAATGGTCATGTCTTTTATTGGTACTAATAATTAGCAAGCACACAAATGATTTTCAATTAAAGCAACTCCCTCAAACTCATACCAGATTTCAGAACTCAATGAGCTCTAAGAATGATGAAGTGACAACAAGAATTCTTAAGAAATGACTCACAATTACTAGTACTCTAACAACTTCCCTTGACTCAATTTTGGAATCTATTAACTTCACCAATCTATCGTACCATTCACGCCCTCATAAGAAAAGAAGTTTACTGCAAAAGTACACAAGTAAACATAACACAAAGGACAATACAAGCACTCACACTCAAAATGAATCATCTCATGCACACAAATGCCACACCATAGGCTTTGGCTAAATTTCGTTTAGTTGGAGATCTCAAAAGAGTTTCTTAAGCTTGTAATGTAGGCTTAGGGTAGGTTAGCATATCATTTATGTACAAGTGACTACACCCTCCTTGAACACTACACAATGACTTTTCAATCAACAACTTTTCCACTTTTCAACTCAATGTAACTTCACATTATTTTCTTATTTTTCTTTCAAGATACCCCACTTGCAACCATTTTAAACTTTTTGGAGGAGTCAAGTCTCACATTTATTCAAAATCTTTCTTTCTTTCTTTATTTTTCACAACCCTTTCTTTCTTTGAGACTTCTCTTTCATTCTCAAACTCTCTTTTTTTAATCAAGCCCTCATGTGGAAAGCATCCATCTATAATCTTCCCATAATAACCCCAATTAGGCTTTTAGCCTCAACTTTCCTAATTCTATAGTTCAAGGAGGGAAAAGGTTCAAAAGAAGGTTAGTTTTCAAAAAGGGTCAAGGCTCGTAATCTGGTTGCCAATAAAAGAAAAAGGCTCAAAGGGGACACCTAAGGATACATTTATTGCAAAGGGTGGATCTTTAGGCTAAGTGGACTTCAAGGATAATTAAAGAAAGCCTAAGATCATTTCTCCAACCAACTCAATCAAGATCAACATTTAAAGACTAACCGAGCAATTTCTAGTTAACAGAAATGAACACAGGGCATTATTCACAAAGACTCCCCACACATGGCATGAAGCTATTTAAGACAACACAATTTCACATCCTAGTAAAGAACAAATGAGTCATTTTACAATCACCACCTACTGATTTGGAGTCACAAAAAGAGTCCACCCCACTCGGCTCAAGCCGAGGAGCGGAAAGCCACTTCGCCTGTCCGCTCAACTCTGATACCCGAATCTCCTTTTGTTTGAAGTTTATTGGACATGAATGAACTTCACTTCTTTTCTTTAAGTCACTTGCCAGGAGGATTTTATTGTTAGGAAATAAGGGAGACTGTGACTCTCCTTTCCCGCTGCTAAGGGAGAGCGGAAAGCCACTTGACTGTAAGGAAAGGGGTTTAGCTACCGCCTATCGATTGAAATTTCCCTCCTCAGCCGGAGGCGGAACCGGCCTAAACTAAAGGAGCAGGTCAAGTTCGTTCAGCTTGAGGGATAAATTACGTGGCTGACCTGCCAGTCCATCAAATATCCATCCATCGGCAAATATCCTGTACCGTGGCACGGAATTAGGAAATAGCAGCGGATCTTTGGAAGAAATTCCGGGTAAGACCGCTTGGGTTTTTTTTCGTCTATCGAAGGGTCATAGTTAGGTCGCAGTCCTATCAGGGGGCCTCTACCGAAAGTTCCCCATTTGGAAGGTTCCTATGGCTTGGACCCTTTCACTCGAGAACTCAAAGACAAAGAGGACTTTAAGGCAGCCTCGTAGGAGACATTGGATGTAACCAGCCTTCAAAGGCGGAGGAGTCAAAAGCTGAACGTAAAGTAATGGCTTTTGTGCAACGTCGAAAGGGTCCTGATGTAGTGGGATCGATCCTATCGTTTCTGCTTCAGCGGAATATTCTGATTCGGCTTTAGCTGCTTCGTCTGTATCTTCACATTATTCAAATGATCCTGAAGCGGATTGTGGCTTGGAGTATCTAAGGAACGGTAGTCGTGGCATTCTTGCCTTGGCTGCAATCAAAAGGTGGCCTTATTTCAATTTGACGTGCAGAATAGAATGCCTAAGCAAGTTTCAGTGGTGGGCTGTCTTCGCGGTCCCATTTTAGACATAGTAGCCCTGGGCATGGATTCTTCTTTGATTGAAGGAACGGGACAGAAGAGAACCAGAACCATATCCTTCACACACGAGCTCGTAAGTAAAGTACGGAACGAGCCTTGTTCTCCCACGGGGCAACCCTGAAACAAGTTCTCAAATCAATCTATTCGAGCCCTTGAAACCCATTGTCAGAAAATCATTCGCTTTCACAAAAAAATTGGAGGGGTGCTCATTTCACGATTCATGAGGCCTGACTAAATCTAGTAGTACCAAACAAGTCACTACCTCATATTAAAGCACAACCAAGCCAACAAAACTCAACAAAATGATGATTTCCCCTTAAGAATGACGACACCTAATCTATAATTTGGACAATTTAGGCCTTTTTATTGAGCTTTTGCAATGGTTTCCAAATTCACAAGCTACGGGTAGTCAGACTTCCCAAGTTTCAAGGCATCAAGAGTGAAACACAATCATCACACTTTATTTCTACAAAAAATATATAATAAAAACAAAAATAAAATAAAAATGACTAATGTACACAATAATCCAAAAACAAAAATAAACAAACAACAATCAAACATGCTAATCAAAACAACATAATACAACCCAAAAAGGGAGCACCCCCAAATAATAATGATTTTGTGTCCTCACAACAAAACCATAATACTCAAAAGATAATACAAAGGGCTACCTAGGCTGCGTCAATCCTCTCCACCAGTCTCAGTGGCCTCGCTGTCCTCATCTCCATCATCATCGCTCCATGTGACCAGCTCATCTCCATCCTCGTCTGGCTTAGAAGTTGGGAGTGGCTTATTTGGATTCAACACTTTCCAAAGGCCGTTTACACCTTTACACATCCGAGTGAAGAACTTGTCTCGACTCTTCTCCCACTTCTTCATTTTACTGTGTGAGATGCTTAACTCACCATGTGACTTGGCTAAGCTAGAATATGCCTTCTCCAAATTTGCAAGTTGAGATTTTTGCTTCCTTTTATGACTCAAGTAGGCATCAAACTCACTTTAGGGCATATAAGATCTTGGCCTCCTAGATGATTCACCTGGCCTTGGGGCAGCCTTGTCACTATCTCCTTCACAATTCACATCTCACTAGCTAATGACTCCAAAGGGTCCAAGATAGGGGTCTAGGAGAATCATCATCCACATGCACCGAGCCCTTACCATGTATGTTAAGTGGATATTTGTATTTTTGGGTCTATCCAAGTATCACCCAGAATTATCTCTACCTCAACCCATTTGCAAAGCTCCGTAATCATAGATGGGACAACAAAAGAAATGCTATCATGCATTTTGAACTAGTAGAACTGATTAACAATCAAATGACCTATAATCAGCGGGACATCATCAAGCACATAAGCCACTATCCGAGTTCAGAACACCAGAATATTGCTAAGTTTCCCACTTGGGGAAATACAGCTACACATATTCGACATCCATGTGTTTGCCTCCGCAGTAAGGCTTCTGCATAAAATTCCTGCCTTTGTGGTGGCCCATGGAACATTTAGGCCGGGCATAGCTTTGAAGCCATCCAAGCACCCGACTCACAATCTTTGTCAGTGAATGTTTTGATATCATGGTTGTGTAAACCATATACCTGATTGATTCCTTCCAACCCATAATTGACAACTTTGCCCCAGATAGTGATCAACTTTGATGCCATTTTGGTCTTAGGTTGGCATAAAACTCCCGTACCCATTGCTCATTTGCCTTGCAAGTTTCAGCTGTAAAGCATATCCAACCGAATGCCAACAACCTTTGGTGAAAAGTTGGAAGTGTTTCCTCAACTTTTTCAAGCGATATGCCTCTCTCCAAAAGTAGCTTTTTCTTCATCAAATCAACCGAATATATTTCTTGCGCCCGTTCAGAGACAAATCAATAATGTTCATAGTCGACCACCACTTCCTCCTCAAAACTGAGTTCGTGTGTCATTCTTGACTTTTGAGAATCTTTAAATCACAATAGCATATGAGTGTGTGAGTTATATGTTAAACAATGCTATTTCATAATTAGAAGTTAAAGAAACACACTAGAACTCAATTTGGAACCAAAACAAGCAAGCTGAAAGATTTCACACAGGTAGAAAACTGCCTCAAGTATTGCAAAAGTGAAGTTTAGTTTTCTTAAACGAACATTGCAGAGGCCGTTTCATTAGAAATCGTAAAAGTGAAGGGTATCACAAAAGTGATCATTCCTTATGCGATGGTAAGTCCACAAAAGCAAACAGTCGCCCCCTTCAACATGAACAACCTATTTTGATTTCAATTTTTAGCATAGGATTTCAACTGCCATCACTATAAAATCAACAACAAACAAACAAGAAACCAATAAACTCAATCATTTCGGCACAAAAAGCTTTGAAAATCATTTCAGAGTTCATTTGGGCATTTTATCAAACACACAGTGCCGAAACTAACTTCAACAATTAGATCATGAAATGGGTACTCAAGACTTCCCCAAATACTTCTAATCAGCTCATACACATGCATTTGACAATTTAGTCAAAGAATTTGGCCAACACAATCACAATTTCTTCCCCCAAGGTAGAGAAGTTACTACTCACTAACTACCACCAACTTTCAACAAAGCAATCAAAAGTAAACAATGATCATTAACACTTAAAGAGAGTAAAATTGAGAACAAATCCAGATTATGTGTGCACAATGAAGACCAAGAAATTTGAATCATTTTGATACAAGTGAAATTGGAGAACAAGAAGTTGGACCTTTTATTTTGTGAGTTTTGTCCGTTTGGCTCCCTTAAAATGCCTTTTGAAATGCCTTACCTTCGCTTAAGCGATATTTGGTTGCTTTTGCGACTACCTCTAGAAGGTCAAGGTTCGCTTAAGTGAATGCCCCTCTACTTAAGAGATGAACACTTTTTCGAGAGGGATCCACTTTTCTGAGAGGGAGCCGCATTTGTGGACTTTACTTAAGCAAACTGTTGTTCACTTTTGCGGACTTCCCTTAAGCAAACTGTTGTTCGCTTTTACGGCTTCTGAGGCCATTTTTCCAAAGCTATTCATTGTTCGATTAGGTGAGATTGGGGGTCCATTGGGCGATTTTCCCAGTCTCACTGGGCGAGCCTGGGCGCCCAAAATGCCTCTCAAGTCATTTTCCAACGGCGTTTTAACCCCAAACATCATTTCCTTCTAGATTCATGCCTCCAAACCTGTTCGAATTAACTCTGAAACCCCAAAATCAAGAGGATTAGTCAAACATAAAAATTTTAACCTAATATAGAAATTAAAAATCAAAATTAAACTAAGTTAGATACCGATGGGGTGCCTCCTATCAAGTGCACTATTTTACGTTGCGATGCGACGCCGGGTACACCACCTTTGTGTTTCCACTTCATGGCAATGAACCATCTCCCCAACTTTGAGATCAATTTCACTCCGAAGAGCATGGGGACTGCAAAAGAGCATCAAGCGTTTCACCCAATCTCTCCACTTTGGAGACTTGAATTTCTTACCCAACTTTTGAATCATGCTTACATGTGGATCATTAGGCCAGACTTAAAGATTCACTAGGCCACGTGAGCATTGAACTTCATAATTCTTGGCCTTCAAGTGAGTGACACTCTCATCTTCACATGAACAAGAGTTGCCATATATGATCTCGTTTTGCTTTTTCTTGCAACTCTAATATCATGCTACTTATTTTGGCTTCTTGGATTGTTATTACCTTGGATTGGTTGCACAAGTTAAAGATATCTTCTATATCAACATTCACCTATTTTCTTGGTTCGGTTTCAAACCGTTCAACTTCGAACATGACTAGGAACGTCTCATCACACCAAGAGAGGTGTAAGTCGTGAGACTCTTCTTTGCTCTTTTCAACCATTGAATAATGAGGAGCTTTCATCCTGACAATTTCTCTCACCTTAGCCCTAAGGGTAGCAAGTCCAAACTCAAGATCGACCATGCCATAGTACCGAGCGAGGCGCCTTTTCCGAAACATTTCCATTTTCTGAGAGAGAACTAATAGGGCTTTCTTACCCTAACTGAGCTTTTCCTCCATGTCCCTAAGCCTCAATTGACCTACGACATTTGATTCACTCAAAGGCCATAGGTCGGTGGTGGGCATACCACTCCCAAAGATGTAGTGATCACAAAAAGTCATTGAAACAAAATAGAAGAAAATAAAGACAACTATTCACAATCTAGATAGAAACAAGTAAATTAGAAATCCTAAATCAATTCAATATGCCTAATTGTTCCCCGGCAGCAGTGCCATTTTTGATAACGCTCAAATCACCCTTCAAAAAACCAATTAAAAGAGTGAGCGGTCCTCGTCAATTAAAACATCAATCTAAGAGTCGGGGTCGAATCCCACAAGGAACAATGTAACGAAATTGAAAAGATAAAGGCTAACCAGATACTACCTTAAATCAAAACATACACAATACAAAAACATCAAATAAGAGACAATTTTTCTAAATAAACTACGAACGTCAGCTAAGACGATATAGAGCAAGGGACGTATGGGAATTGGGAAAACTTGATATTTAAGTAACACTCAAAGATCCATTGTAATTCAATCCAAGATCATTCACTAATAGGTAGGCTTGGCCATCTTCAATTACACTAATTATATTTCGATCTCAAAGAATTTTATTGAGATATTCCTTTTGGTCTCAATCACAAGAATAAAAAATAACCCACTACCTTAACTTGGACCTCTCTTTAAAGGAAGCTGGGTCACCCAATAATAAAATCTTAAACTTTCATCTTTCGATCTTAAATTAAAGCTTCAAAGTCAAAATGCGCATATCAATCTAAGTTTTCACTTTAATCAATCTCTTTCATGAAATCAACCATGGAAACAAGGAACTACAAAAGTAATAGAGCAGTTATTCAACCACCCAAATAGCTTTGTCCATTTCTAGCACAAAAAACCCAATTTCATACAAATCATCACACCCACATTTCTAGCAATTAAGAACAAGGAAATGAATAAAGAGTAAAAAATATTACTAAATCATACCAAAATCTTCAAATCCACAACCGAAATGTGAGGCAACTCGCCTTTAGTGTCTCAACCTCTAAATCAAGAACACTTAGAGATCTACTTTTTGAATGTGTTTTTTCTCTCAAATGTTCGCTTTATAAAAATTCTTGGATGATCCATCATTTCCCAACTCTTACCCTATTTTTTGAATTTGGGTCCAGAGCTTGAGAATTTCCGATTCTGCCCCTGTCATAAAAGACGGGCTTTGCAAAAGGGGCAAGAGGCTCGCAAAACTAAACTGACGTGATCTCTGCCATTTTGGCCTATTATGAAAAAGGAAATTTGCGTCCCCACTTAACAGGAGAATTTACTTCATTGGATGGTTCTCTTAGGTGACTAGTGCTTCGCAAGTGCGATATCCGGGACTTGTTTTTTTGCCAAGTTTTGCTCTATTTTAGCTTCGATTCCACTTATGATCAATATTTTTTCCCAACATTGGAACACCTAAAATAACACAATTAAAAGCATAATTAGCCTCTTTATCTATTTGAGTGCCACAAAATTATAAGAAAAAAGCTCTAAATGAGTGCAAATTTACCACTCATCACTATGCCTTAGTTGACTACAAAACAAGAGTCATAAAGTACCAATTTCCTAATGAGACAGTCTTAGAGTTGAAGGGTAATTCTACCTTACCTAAGGTTCATTTTATTTCTTATCTTAAGGCTCGAAAGATAATCTCAAAGGGTTATATCTAACAAAAAGGATTGGGTCAAGGATTCTAATCTCAAGACCGCATCTCGAAGGGTTATATCTAACAAAAAGGATTGGGTCAAGGATTCTAATCTCAAGACCCCATCTGTAACACCTTGGAATTTGAGAAAAGGCTAGAAAGGACAAACATTCAAGTCCACGAACCCAAAATGGACCATGTACTCTTTACAACACCTTAGGCAGGTTGTTTAGGGGTCCATGACCCTTTAAGGGCATCGTGAGACCATCCAAGACTGCTATTAGGTTGGAGTCACCTGGATGGTTTGTATAGGGGTCCGTACAAGTTACCAAGATAGTGAAGTTACACCCCAAGGTCACTGTGAAAGACCACGGATGCCTAGACGGTGTATGAAGGTTCACACAGACCGTTAAGTCATCCTTGAAAGGGACTTGACAGGTTTTGATTTTTTTTGGGTCAATTTCAAATGCTCATATCTTTTAGCACAAAATTAATTAGGTGGCCCATGAACTATCAAATTAAAGGTCTTTGAGTCCTCTTTTTCCAACACCACCAAGTTTGCCTAATTTCTAGCCTAGAGTAAAAAGTTATGCTTGTTTTAGTGAAGCCCTAGTGGTCAGGACGACATCACGACCCAGTAGACGTGCCATGATGCCTTAAACGGTTCATGAAGCCCCTCTTGATAGTCACCTCGTCAGTTTTAAGTAAGGATCATATTGGTCTTTTTCCCTATGCGTTGGTAGTTAAACTACGTCGTTTTACTTTGTCTAATTCTAGTTAATTAGTCAAAAACTACCTAAAACATTCATTCTTCTTAAATCATCAGACTTAGGAAGACAAAAAAAAGAAGGCGACAATTTTAACTCAACAACAAGCAGAGCTCTCCTTGAAGTTCAGCCCAAAGGATATCTCCGTCATTTTCTTCACTATGTATGTGGGATTTCACTAGTAGGTTTCTTTCACCCATTAGGTCCCTAGAATTCAATCAATTCTTTAGTTTCTCCATAAATTGTTCAGACCTAGGGATCCATTGGAATTTAGCTGATATCGTTTTTATGATGTTAATTACATGTTTCTTGGAGAATTAGTATAGTCCCATGTATAAAACTCCCAAACCCTAGCTTGTGTTAATTATTCATATTTCATGAATTATACTTGCTAGGAAGATTAGTCAGACAACATGCTTCAAAATTCGAATGCCATACCTTTCAGTATATGTATGATGCATTCTCAGATAATTTTAAGTATTTTGAGCTATTTAGTATTACAGTTGCATTCTTAGATTTATATTCAGTTGCCAATAAACTTAGCACTGAGTTAGACTAGGGTTCAGCGTACCCTTAAGTCCCAGAACTACGATCTCCTGTAGATGTAATTCCTCTCTGTTGGGCATCAGTTTTAGTGACCAAGCATTGATTATGCCTTTATTACCAGACAATGTACATTGGGTCCTCTAGATGGGGAATATACATGTGACTCCACGTTTAGGTCACACGGTTTATGTCGATTAATAGTATCTCGCACAGTAAGATTTATGTTGCATTGGCCATGAATTTAGTATTTATTTCAGTATTTAGTTCAACATGTTATATCTTCATGTTTAGTACTTGGTCATTGCATCAAGCTTAACTTTTAGTTATGTTTTAGTATATATATTTCCTTGTTCATTTTATATTGTTTAGCTTAGCATATATATCGCATG
The DNA here is from genome assembly GCA_036250505.1 of Solanum acaule. Classification (NCBI taxonomy): domain Eukaryota; kingdom Viridiplantae; phylum Streptophyta; class Magnoliopsida; order Solanales; family Solanaceae; genus Solanum; species Solanum acaule. Next base: position 16,685 of record JAJOOR010013353.1, on the reverse strand, counting down.
CTCAATGCATTCAAAGTAATAATACATACTTTTGCACTACATTATTGTGTAATGTAGGTTCAGGCGCTCAACATCCAGACCACCCTTAGCTCGACTTCCTGTTTGTACTCAACAGCTTCAGTGGTGAGTCCTTATAGTTCGAGGACGATTGACATGCTTTACTTTTCAGTATTCACTTTTTAGTTTCAGTCTTATTAGAGTTAGATGGGGGCATGTCCCAACAATTTCGATTAGTTAAAGGCTTTCAGATATAGAGTAGATTCAGATGGAGTTGTTAGTGTTGTTGTTAGTCATCACTATACTCTTCATATATTTTACATATTCAGACATGTTGGGCTTTTCACCATTTTAGATATTAAACTTGTTTTAGCTTCCCCACAGTGCATGTTTTGATTGACTTTGTATATATATATGTCATGCTATGGGTTAGCTTGGGGTCACTTGTGATACTAAGCACCCTGTTATGTCTAGGGAGTAGCCTCGGGCGTGACAAACTTGGTATTAGAGCATCATATTTAAGTGTCCTAGGGTGTCTGAAAGCCACGTCAAGTAGGGTCTTCTTCATGGGTGTGAAGAGCGCCATACTTATGGGGGAGGAGCTATGGGACGTTGTTAGGAAAAAAATCCATTCTTTCTTTGCCAGCTCGTGCTATAAAGAATAATCTCTATTTAATCTCCTTCTACCTCCTACTTTTTGCATTTCAAGGAAAATGCCTCCTAGAAGAGCTAATGCAAGGAATCAGCCATCATCTCCAGCAGTCCTATTGAATAAGTAAGTCTAGCATGCCGAGTTCCAGGTTTTTTTCCAAGTTATTGCTTAGGCCATGACCGTCCAGGTCAATCAGCAGGCTGTGGCCCCATCTCCACTGTAGACTAGCACGTGTGCCGCAAGAGTCCGAGACTTCACTCGGATAAACTCTCCAGAGTTTTATGGGTCTAAGTTAGAAGAGGATCCATAAGAGTTTCTCAATGACATCCAGAAGGTAACATATATTATGGGTCTCACTCCAGTCGAGAGTGCAAATTTGGCCGCCTATTAGTTGAAGGGAGTGGTCTACAATTGGTACCAATAGTGGAAGGGTAGTAACTTAGTGCTTGCAGGTCGATTTATCTTTTACCTTAAGGCTAGGAAAATGATTTCCAAAGGGTATATCTATCATCTTGTTTGGGTTGAGAATTAAAACTTTGAAACCCCAACTTTGAGTCAGTACTAATGGTGAATGAGTTTCGAGAAGTATTTCTAGAAGATCTTTTTGGAGTTCCTCCCAAAAGAGAAATAGACTTCAGAATAGATCTCCTTCATGATGCCCAACGTATTTTGATTCCTCTTTACAGAATGACTCTTGCTAAGCTTAAGGAATTGAAAGGACAGTTGAAAGACTATCATGACCCAGGGGTACCCATTCGATGTAACATGTCGTATAGAACCCTGAAGGACTCCATACAAGTGATTAACGTAGCAAGGACACTTCATCCAATTCTAAGTTTCAACGATCGCTAATCAGTATAAAACCCAACTAAATGAGTTGGGGTCGAATCCCATAGGGAGTGGTACGTGTTTCAGATTCAATTGGGAAGCACAAACATGTTCAAATCAGTCATAGGAATAAAAGTTATCGAATAAAGACATCATTCAAAAAGGGGTGACACGAATGTCAGATGGGGGGTTTTGGTTTTGATTCTCAACTACGAACAATCACAAGCAATAAAATTAACAATAATTAGATGGGTTCTTGGGATGTGATCGATTATAGGGTAATGTAGACAAATGGGTAATTGCAACTATTAGTAAATACTTAGATATTAGTGAGTAAGCTAGGCTATAGTGGAGGTAAATATTCTCTCGAACAATTTACCCCGAATCAAGTGATTTCTCTCGAACATCAACAAGCATGCAAAATAAGAACAACCCACACCTTAGTACATTCACTCTCTCAAGCTGAATGTGTGGGATTGCATTTAGGATTCACTCTTTCGAGCCGAACCTAGGTCAACCAAATACCTACTGACCGTCAACCAATAATTTTGATTCTAAAACCTCTCTCTCGAGCAAGCCAAGAACACAAACATAGAACTGCATTTGCAAATACAATTCTTAAATTAAACCACAATTATTGATTAAACTCACTTCTAAATAGCTTTTAAACTAACAATTAACAATACCCATAAACTAAATCAGCCCATAATCACATAATTACACCTCAAGAATTGGTTTTTTAGCTTGACATCATAAAAAGGTAAAAGTTGTTACCAAACTGATTATCCATCAACTAGGTAAGATTAATTCGTTCTTACACTGCTCCAATTTGAAGAATCTCAAAAACCCACTTCCAATTTCTCAAAAATGAAAAACTTCAATTCTTCAAAGCTAAAGAAAAACTAGAGAAAAACTGTTCTAAAAAGTAATTGATAAAATTTCATACCATCTCATAAAAAAATGATAATTTTATACTAAACTAAATGTTCAAAAATGTATTTATAGTCACCAAAAATGTGCTGCAAAAGTCACTCAGCGAAGTAAGTTGGGCTCGCCGAACCACTCGGTGAGCCGCCCTTTGGTCTGTTCCATCGCCCTTTTGCCTTGGTACTCAGCATCCTCCAGGTCTGTAACTTTGGGTGATCTATCTTGGCCTTACGGAATCACTCGGCGATCTGCCGACTGCTCCTTTCCATCGCCAACTTGGTTCTTTCCTTCAGGGCTTGGCACACTAGAGCTTTAGGCTGTCAAATAGCCATTCGACGATTCGCCAAGTGAACTTGGTGATCACCAGGTTACCTTTTTTCATCCTTTCAGCCTGTTTTGTTCCTTTTTTCTTGTTAGAGTCCTTGCTTTGTTCCTCAATCCCTTTACATGAAAATCAAGGGTTTTACATAAGGTATTGGCATAAATTAAGCATTTGAGGACACTAATTCTATATAAACAAACCCCTAAATGAGTCCAAATCTCGGACTCATCAACACCCCCAACTTTAACTTTGCTTGTCCTCAAGTAAAACTCAAGTTTAGTAGTTCAAAAAGGATGTCTCAAAAAGTGCTACAAAAGACTTAATCATGAATACACACAACAAGATTCAACTTACTCATGCAAGAATCAATTGTGCACTCAAAGATTTAAGTTGTGACTCACCATTATCAAAGATTCTCGAGTTCACAATACTTGCTTTAAATGCAAGTTCAAGCTCAACAAAGGTACTCAAATGCCCTCAGAACAAGGATGATTCCATATTCACACATTATTATTCCACAATTTATAGCTCTAGAATCACATACAACTCTCACACTCACAAAGATGAACACATGCATGACTTCACCCATAGGTTTGCCCTTTTTTTCCACACTCAATATCAAAAAGGTCTTTTAAAGGCTTGTAACAAGGCAGAGTGTAAAGGTACTATCATTTAGGCTCAAGGGTTGTTATCCTCATGAAATGTGGTATGAATATCACTTTCCTTCCTTTTCTTCAGCATTTTCACTCATGCTCAAAATTCACCCCATTATTCACTTTCATGGGATACTGGATACCCCATTTCTTTTGCAACTTCCACAATTTTATTTCAGAACTTTTTCATTCTTCTTTTCTTTTTCTTTTTTTTTTTGTATGGAGGGGTTTCATCTTTTTTTTTTTCAAAACCATGGGTCAAGGGGGTCTTCTTCACACTTCTTTATTTTCCTCCTCTTTTCACCACACCCCCAACTTAGACTTTTGGCCTAAGTTGACTATTCAAACAAACGACACTTTATGAGGATTATGGGTGAATGGATAAAGAGGGGTTACAATTGCATCAAGTTTGTTCCAAGAAAAGGATAAGGCTCAAAAGGGGTTCAAGCAAAATTCACACACTCACAAGGTTGGCCACAAAAAAAGGCATATTGTCAAATGGTTTCACTCTTCAAAATTATTGCCTAAGATCATTTCAAGAGTTTGCATCACTTAGTTAACTGGACCAACATGTCAAATTCTAGGTGTCATCACACAAGGTTCACGGTAAGCTCATCACACAAGGCATTGGCACCAATATCAAACAAGACTCCACACTTTCGCTAGTGTGCAATGTTCATCACAAGAGACTCATTCGATAATTAGCTAGTTACAACGAGATGCAAAAAGTCCACATATTTTCTATTCAACTTCATTTGGCCTTATCGTAGCCACACATTCATGTTTGTTCGACTAAGAGCACTATTTGAGTCATTGGTATTGATCATGACTGATACTCAAATTTGCACAAGAACAACCACAATCACCCACAAGAGGTGGCAACAAATTTTCAGAAGGGTCAAAAACCATTTGCATTAATAATAAATAGCCACAAGCTCAAACATACACAAGAAAATATTAAGACACAATTTCAACACAAAAACCCAATAATATATACAAAAGATAGTCACAAGAGATAGGTATGGAAATACCTCACACCACCACAAATAAAAATGCATTTGTCCTCAAATGCAACAAAATAATAACAGTAAATGAAAATGACAGAGAGGGAGGTAAAGAAGGATCATGTCTACACAGTCACTCCATTTGTCGAGGCATCAATGCCCGGTGCAACACTCTGATCTTGGGCATCAGTGCCCGGTGTAACATCAGCACTAGCTCTACTAAGGCCTGTCATGAACGTCTCTGTCAGCGATGTCTGAATGACTGATTGTACAATCGTCTCCTCTAGGTATGGAAGGTCTCCATAGATGGTCTCCTCTTGCACTTCTAGCTGCTCCTTGTCTGTCTCTACCTTCGACTCATTGGCTGCCACATCATCCATCAGCACATCTCTGGTGGTGGCCGGAGGAATCGCAGAACTAGCCGGGGGGCCATATCATCAGCTGCCTCCATAAGTGAAGTGAAGTTTATGGACTTCAAGTAGTCCATATCCTTTCTCAAATCAGCAACCTCGGCTTTCTAAGCAGTCACCTCTGAAGTGACCCCCTGTCGGCTTTCACAAGTCTCTACTCTTGCCGTGAGAGTGTCAATAGATGCCTGGAGGGGTGTCAATGCAACTAGGAGGGCCCTCTCAATCATCCAAGGTACCTCAGCCTCCAACCGGGTAGCCTGTACATCAGCAGAATGGGCTAGTGCCCTATCTTCAGGATCATAGCCTAAGTAATCCTGGTGGGCTGGGAAGCAGTAGAAACACCAGGAGCCTGGGAGGAAGTGGAAGCAGGTGTAATTGAAGGCTCAGAGTAGGCAAATATGCCTCTGCAGGTATCGTGTCAACATCAATCTCTGGGGATGCATCCACCGGAGTTGCTCTCCTTCTATCTACCTCCTCCCAAGTGTACTCGACCTCTATGCGCCGGATGTTTGTGGAAGATGTAGGAGTGACCTAGATATCCCTTTTCTCATCACGAGGAACTCCAGCGCACCGTCACAACTCTGTAATCAGAATCGGGAATGGAAGGGACATCTGGCGCTGCCTTCATGGCCATCTCCTGCTCAATGATGATTCCCAAGTTGAGCCATTTCTTTGATATGATCGATCCTAGATAGGATGCCTTTGGATGGCAGATGATAGACTCATTTTTTGAAGGCATGATGGAGATACTGATGAATCCAAACTAGTACCGTGTAACTACATTCAAGTCTTTCTTCTCAATCTGAACTCCCACCTTAATCCACCTCGGGGTGGTGTCAGAAATGAGGGGGGCAAGCCAGCCCTTTAAGTCATCCAGGGACTTCACTCTAGCCAAGCCCTCATATGCATGCGCAAAATCGATAGCCCTGTCAAGTACAATATTAATGTGATAGTTGTTGCATGCTACTTCTTTCCCTCGGACCATGACTATCTTCAATGGTCTGAAGGCACTAGCCTTCTTCTTCCCCTTAGGCACCAGGTCACTATATGCTGACTAAAACTCTCAGACCCATGTTGGAATGTATGGGCCTCGGGGACTGGTAAACTGTTCAAACCTATGGAATCGGAGAGTATCCCACACACTAGGGTAATTGCCCTCTAAGCCCTCTGTAGAGAGAAGATTCTCCTTGAGAATCGTCCTCAATCCCTCAGCCTTTAGCTTGTTGAGTAGATGAGGAGGATGACCCTGAACTGATGGGGATGGAACCACTGTCTGTGCTTGGGCTGGCAATGTATCAGCAACAGAGGGGGTAGACTCTGGGGTCCTAGACGGACCTTGATAAAATCTGGAATGAATCTCAGCTCACCGGGATTGCAGAGGCTCATCATCCTCAGGCTTAGAGAATGCAGCCTGGGAATCAATGGACTCCCCCTCGCTGTTGGAGTTGTGCTCCAGTACCTTAGATGCGGGCGCTTTGCCCTTGCCTTTTCCTCCTTCGGGAGGTGCCGTCTTCCCCTTTGTAGAAAGGGCAACCACCCCATCATTAATCACTGTGCCCCTTGCTCTTTTGCGGGGCGACATATCAAGGTTGGTTCTAGCCATATCTGCAAAGTACACCAAAAGAATTTAGAACGATTCAAGAGAAATGTAAAAATTAGGCTGCAGACAGACTCACCGAACTGATCAGGGAATCGCTGAGTCACTTAGGCAAGTCAGATCAGGCTTGCCGAAGGGATTGGCTCAAAAATTTCACAAAAAAATGGTTGGTCGGCAAGACACAGGGCCTTTTGGTGAATCACCGACACCCTTCGGCGAGCTCAGACTAGCCAGCCAAAAGTTATAGTGTATTTTAGGGATTAAGGGTGCAGAAAAGGCGATCTAAAAAGACATTCGGTGAGTCACCGAGTGCACTCGGTGAGCTCAGGCTTCTCGTCAAAAGTTACAGACCCAAATTCAACTAAATCATGAAATTAAAGGCGATCTGTGGGACTTTGGTGAACAACCGAGTGGTTCAGCGAGCTCGACCCAGCTCGCCAAACTTTCCAACATGCCATTTTCAACCCTAGCTTCCAAAATCAAACCCGAATCCCCCAAAAATAAAATAAAACAACACACATTCTCAATTAGGCTCAGACCCATTAGACCCATGCCATCGGGGTACTCAAACTTCCCTCGGTTTGGCCAAAATTAGCCATTTGATGACTTTAGCCCTTAAGAATGACGTCAAACGCTCCATCATTGGACAAAGCACATCATTTAGTACAATTTGGGTTACTCAGACTTCACCCGACTAGACCCAACAACAAAATACGCAACCCAACAGTTTATGATCAATTTTAGAGCATGCAACTCAATAAATTAACAATTTAGGCACAATATTGAAATTAAAATCGGCAAACAAGAGCACTTTTACAATTTCAGAGATGCCTATCACTCATCAATAGGAATTAACAATTGCAAATGAGTTTGACCGCTATTAACGAGTTTGGGGTTTGGAAAACCAACCTTTAATGCAGAATTACGATTTAAAAAGCTAAGCGGCAAAGAATTCCAACTCCGAACACCGAAGAAACAACAAAAAGCAATAAAATGCAAAAATATAGGAAATTTAAAGTGCGGGTGTGATTGTATGAAGTTAAAAAATGAGGAAATGTGAAAGAGTTTGAAAGTTTAAACCTTCGTCCTTTCAAAAACCGTCAAGTTCATGCCATTTTGGCGATATTAGTCGAGCTCGCTAAACAACTCGGTGACACGCTGAGTGGTTACTTACCTCGCTGAGTTTTACAAGACCTCCAGTTAATTTTGGGGGTCCAAACGGCGAACAAAATCGGGCTCGCCGACCTGTTCAGCGAGTCACCGATTCGTCCATGGGCTCGCCGAGTTTTACAGGCTCCGTCCTGAGATTTTCAAAAGCTCAACGGTAGTCCAAGTCGGGCTCGCCGACCTCTTCAGCGAGTCACCGACTCGACCCTTGGCTCGCCAACCTGCATTTTTCAAACATAATCCACACTTTCACCTGCACAATCAACACACGTTATTCCAAAAACAAAGCTAAAAGCAAATAAAAACTTAGGTTGCCTCCCAAGCAGCACCTTAGTTAACGTCGTGGCACGACGCAAGTACCCACTTAAAGTTCATTCTTGGGACTTGCCATAGTAACACTAGACAACCCCTCTTTGTATCTTGAGTTGAGCTGGTATGAGATATGGCCTAGTTTAGTATCCAGTAGCTTAATGGATAACGAATGAGAAGTAGTCATCTGATTTAGAATTGAGACATTCTCTGCTATCTCTTTCAACACTCTGTCGTGTTCTTCGACTTTGTGGAGAATGTGTGAGAGTGTCTCTTCTATCTATCCACCCTTATAATTCTTGGGATTTCTACACTCATGAGGAGGAATGTACCTATCCTTGTTTTTATACATTACTTCAAATTCCATGATCTCTTTGGCCAAGAGATCCAACTGGGTCAGCATTTTAGCGAACTCCTGGTCCTTCTCTTGTTCCTTGTTGATCTTGGTAATGCAATTGATAAGTTGGGATACTATTCCATAGGGTTGTCGCATCAGACCCCTAGAGAAAGTTGGTCAACCACTCCCCTGTTCTCAAGACCAAGACCTCTGTAGAAACACTCCAGTAGCATCTTATCTGGGATTCCATGACTTGGGCACTACAATAAGAGTGTCTTAAATCTCAGCCACAACTCATAGATTGGCTCACCCTCCAGATGCTTGAAATTTAGGGTGTTATCCCTAAGAATCATCATCTTTGAAGGAGGGTAGTCCACTTGGTTACCATTGCTACCGTTGACACTCATTTCCTCTATTTTAAACAACAACACACAAACTTAAACTAAAAATAAGTAGATTCAACTATGACTAAAAAGAACAAAATTCAACTTCACAAAAGAATATCAAACAACACCACTCCCTAGCAGTGGCGCCATTTTTATTAACGTAGCAAGGACAATTCATCCAATTCTAAGTGACAATGATTGCTAGTCAGTATAAAACCCAACTAAATGAGTTGGGGTCGAATCCCACAGGGAGTGGTACGTGTTTTAAATTTAATTGGGAAGTAGGAACATGTTCAAATCAGTCAGAGGAATAAAAGTTATCAAATAAAGACATCATTCAAATTAAGGGGTGACACTAATTTCAAATGAGGGGTTATAGTTTTGATTCTCAACTACGAACAATCACAAGCAATAAAATTAACAATAATGAGACGGGTTCTTGGGATGTGATCGATTATAGGCTAATGTAGACAAATGGGTAATTGCAAATATTAGTAAATAGCTAGATATTAGTAAATAAACTAGGCTATAGTGGAGGTAAATTTTCTCTCAAAAAATTTACACCGAATCAAGTAATTTCTCTCGAACGTCAACAAGCATGCAAAATAAGAACAACCCACACCTTAGTCCATTCACTCTCTCGAGCTGAATGTGTGGGATTGAGTTTAGGATTCAGTCTCTTTAGATGAACCCAGGTCAACCCAATACCCATTGACCATCAACCAATAATTTTGATTCTAAAATCTGTCTCTCGAGCAAACCAAGAACACAAACATAGAATTGCATTTGCAACTATAGTTCTTAAATTAAACCACAATTATTGATTAAACTCACTTCTAAATAGCATTTAAACTAACAATTAACAATACCCATAAACTAAATCAGCCCATAATCACATAATCATACCCAAAGAATTGGGTTTTAGCTAGACATCATAAAAAGGTAAAAAATGTTATCAAACTGATTATCCAGCAACTGGGTAAGATTAATTCATCCTTACAATGCTCCAATTTGAAGAATCTCAAAGACCCATTTCTAATTTCTCAAAAATGAAAAACTTCAATTCTTCAAAGCAAAAGAAAAACTAGAGAAAAATTGTTCTAAAAAGTAATTGATAAAATTTCATACCATCTCATAAAAAAATGATAATTTTATACTAAACTAAATCTTCAAAAATGTATTTATAGTCGCCAAAAATATGTTGCAAAGAGTAACTCGATGAAGTATGTCGGGCTCGCCGAACCACATGGCGAGCCGCCCTTTGTTCTGTTCCATCGCCTATTTTCCTTGGTACTCATCATCCTCCAGGTCTATAACATTGGGCGATCTATCATGGCCTCGCGGAATCACTTGGCGATCCGCCGACTGCTCCTTTCCATCGCCAACTTGGTTCTTTCCTTCAGGTCTTAGAACACTGGAACTTTAGGCGGTCAAATAGCCATTTGGCGATTCGCCAAGTGAACTTGGCGATCACCAGGCTACCTTTTTTCATCCTTTCAGCCTGTTTTGTTCCTTTTTGCTTGTTAGTGTCCTTTCTTTGTTCCTCAATCCCTTTACATGAAAATCAAGGGTTTTACATCAGTTATTGGCACAAATTAAGCATTTGTGGAAACTAATTCTATATAAACAAAGCCTTAAATGAGTCCAAATCTCAGACTCATCAACAAGCCACTTAGCTCTCATAACATAAGAAATAAAAAAATAGTCCAAGTCCAAACATTTTATAAAAGAAAGTGGAAGTCTAAAACAATTGTCTCATCATAGCCATCTGGAACAATAGAATGAAATTGGGCCTAGACCATACATCATGTCCAAAATGGGAAATACATGAAAGAAACTAAACAATGGAAATCCGTCCTTGCGCTCTGAGGACTCACCAAGCTTGAGAATCAATCAAATCCAAACTCTAGCCACGAAATTGGGAACCCTGTCTGTCAGACCCTACATTTGAGAAAAATGTAGGCACGATTATACGTTAGTACAAAAATGCACCAAGTATGATAGTCATGCATAAAAACATTTAAAACATGCCAAAATGAACGTTTCATTTCATAACATGCAATTACCAAGTTTAAAACATAGCATAATAGGAGTTAGAAAATATCCTTCATAAAACATGGTCAATGCAATCTTACATCATATTTAAAACCTTTGAACTCATATATGATACTTCTTGAAGTAACTTTAGTTCATTATTCATCTTATTGTGGGAAATTAGCCTTAACTGACATAAAGACCGTGTGAGCTATAACATGATCCCCTAGTGTCTCCCACACCGAAAACGGTTGTTCTACTTGCCTAAGGTAGAACCATGAACTTCTAGCTTAAGTGGATCCACTAGCTAATCAACCTACGGGGGCATATAGTTTATGGGATAAGGAGATTGCTACTAGAAACCCGACCTTTACTACAGGAGAGCTTCCATCTAAACAGATTGCTTCTAGAAACCCGACCTATACTACAGGAGAGCTTCCATCTCACTACAATATCCACTCAGTGCTAAGATTAATTCCCATGGAATAGTTAATTAAGTGTTGACTTATCTCATGTTCCATGTAAAGGTATCCTTTGATAACCAATCCAAGATAAAGACATCATACTAGGATAGCTCATTAGACCATGCGTGAGAAAAGCCTTTCACCATCCATGATCACTTTTTAATAATTGATTCAATTAGGTGAGAAAACCTTTCAACCTAAGAATCCTTACTATGTGAGAATGTCCTTTCAGAATCATACTAGTGTGTTTATGAGAATATCCTTTCACAACACAACAACAACATTATCATTAGTACTTTACTCTCAAAGTACCCTTAAAACAATTGCATAGATTTCATAAGAAAATGCATATACTCATAATTTACCTCTTGAGGTTCAAAAGCCACTTTCAATCATAAGTACTTAGAAAACATGGGTTAGATATGGATTTCATCATATATTATGTAAAGCTTGCAATACATGCTTAATTTCATAAAACTCTTCCTTGAAGATCAAAATCTCACATCATATGATTGATAACTTGAAAACACGGGGATTACATGGGTTCATAGGGGAAAACATTATAAAACCATAGTATTTCATCAATTCATGCTTACAAGATCATAATTCAATCATTCAAATCAATAATGAAAAGAACCCATGCCAATTGAAGAAAAACCGTAACAATTTGGGAATTCTACCTTCTGAAATAGAGGAATTTGGGAACTCCATGGATGGAAGAATCCATGGATGAAAACTATCATACCTCAAGTCCAAATGCTAGCCTCCAATGGAGGAATTGGAACCTTATCTTGAAACCAAAGATAAATCCTCCTTCTTATTCTTCAAGTTCTAGAGAGAGAATTATTTGAGAGGAGGTTTTGATCTTCTTTTGTGATTTTGGAAGAATGAAGTAAATGGGTCTAATTTGGGGGTAAAAGACTTATATAAGGGTCCTAAACATAGGCAAAATGGCATAGTATAGGAACTAATTAATTGGGATAAGACCCAAATAGCCCTGAAAATAACTGCCAAGACAACCTACGACCACCCATTGACGGACCGTGGACTGACCTACAGTCCATCTTACACGATCGTCGATGTTAGTCAGAGACTTGATTTTTGGGGCTTCGAACCACAGACCCCAACCACGGATCGTGGTCTTACCAATGGTCCATTGGTCAAGTCATGACTCTTGGCCTTCAGACCACTGCTAGGCAGGCCAACCACGGACCGCACCTACGGTCCGTGGGTGGCCGGCGTGGTTTGGCTCCTGCAACACCTAGAAAGCTACAATTTTCCATTTTTTGAATACGGGGTGTTACAAAGACCTTCTAGATAAAGGCTTCATCAGACCCAAAATCTCTCCACGAGGTGCTCCAGTGTTGTTCGTGCGTAAGAAGGATGGTTCTCGCAGGATGTGCATTGACTACCATCAGTTGAATAAATTCACGATCAAGAATAAATATCCCATTCCTAGGATTGATGACTTGTTCGACTAGCTTTAGGGTGCTAGTTGCTTTTCTAAGAAAAACGTTAGATCTGGCTATCATTAACTCACAGTCAGCGATAGTGAAATCCCAAAAATAGCCTTCAGGGCTCGATATGGTCATTATGAATTTGTAGTTATGCCTTTTGAACTAACAAATGCTCCTGCAAATTTCATGGACTTAATGAACAAGCTGTTTAAACATTATTTGGACTTGTTCATTATCATCTTTATTGATGATATCTTCATCTATTCTCGCAGTGAGAAAGACCATGCGACTTTTTTGAGAGTTGTTCTACAAACCTTCAAAGATCGCCAGCTATTCGCTAAGTTCAACAAATGTGAATTCTAGTTACAATCAGTTGATTTCCTTGGTCATCTGGTATCCAGCAAAAGAATCCGAGTGGATTCTCAGAAAATTGAGGTAGTAGAGCACTGGCTTAAATCCACTTTTCTAATTGGTATTAGAAGTTTCTCCATGGTTTGTCTGGTTACTCCATCAGGTTTGTTGAAGGATTTTCATCAATAGCTACCCCATTGACCAAGTTGACTCAGAAAAAGGTCAAGTTTGAGTGGTTGGATGCTGTGAAAAAAACATCTTAGAACAAAATACGAAGTTGACTACTACTCATGTATGCATCCAGGGTCGACCTAGGTTGTGTGATGATGCAACAAGGTAAGGTCATAACTTATGCTTCCAGACAGCTTAAGGTCCATGAGAAGAACTACCTGATTCATGACCTCGAGCTTGCACCTGCCGTGTTTACCGTAAAGATTTAGAGACACTACTTGTATGGTGTTCATGTTGATGTGTTCACAGATCATAAGAGCCTCCAATATGTATTCACCAGAAAGAGTTGAATCTTCGTCATAGGGGATGACTTGAATTCCTCAAAGACTATGACATAAATGTTCTCTACCATCTAGATAAGGCTAATGTAGTAGCTGACGCCTTTAGCAGATTATCTATGGTTAGTGTGGCATATGTTAAGGAAGAGAAGAAAGAATTAGCCAAATATGATCAGTAGCTAGCCCTCTTAACAGTTTTCCTTATAGACACGTTAGAAGGTGGTGTGATAGTCCAGAATGGATCATAATCTTCATTGGTAGTGGAGGTGAAGGAGAAGTAGGATAATGGTCCTATATTGCATAATTTGAAGGGTGTGTTAATCAGCAGAGAGTTGAGGTTTTCTCCCAAGGGGGAGATGTTGCGCTTCGTTACCAGGGTTACTTATATGTCCCTAATGTGGGTGAGTTGATGCACCAAATCCTTATAGAATCCCATAATTTCTGATATTTAATTCATTCAACTACCACTAAAATGTATCGTGATCTACAGTAGGTCTATTGATGAAACGACATGAAGAGAGACATCCCATACTTTGTGGTTAAGTGTCCTAACTGTTAACATGTTAAAGTAGAACATTAGAAACTAGGAAGAGTGATTCAAGAGATTAGCATTCTTATGTGGAAGTGGGAAGTGATAAACATGGATTTCATTACTGGTTTACCGTGTACTCGCAGACAACATGACTCCATTTGGGTGATAGTGGATAGAGTCTCTAAGTTAGCTCACTCCTTGGCAGTCAAGATGTCACAACCCGAGTCTACACTCTGGACGTGGCTAGCACTCGAAGACTATTACTGGTCCCCAAGTGAACCATTATCCTGGTTGACTATAAGCGGAAGACTAATTCAAGCATACAAAAGCTTAAAAACTGAATAAAATTCATGAAACTTACAAATCTTTAACTCAAATGAGTTACTCTGAATAAAAATAGAATATTCAACTAGCCAACAATAGGCAATTCAAGTCTTTAATACATTTAATAAGATAAATGAAACAGACTTCTCAAACTCTACTTTCTATCTATGAAATCTCTAAATGACAAAGATGGAAGTCGGGACAAAACCCACGACATCTTGACAAAATTGAAAAGTAAATGAATTCCTCCGGAAGTAAGGAGGGTTACCATAGCTAACTCGAACTCCATGTGGTATCAATGAAGCTCTTATTGATGATCTCGAATACCTGAATCTGCATCATTTCATGATGCAAGCCAAATGGCTTAGTACATGGAATGTACGAGCATGTAAGGGGAATTCTAAAGCATAACATAAGCTTAAAACTTGATAGAAATGGATACATACTTACCTCTTCTCAAACTTACTCAACTCAAGGAATACTCAAGGATACTCAAAACTAGTCAAATTTACTCAACTCAAAAGTACTCAAGGATAAGATACTCAACTCAAAAATAAGGTTCTTAACTCAGGATACGCATCTCAAGATAGTCAACTCGAAAGACTCAAATCAAGATACTCAACTTGAAAGACTTAACTCATGATACTCAAGGATAAAGCAATAATAAAAGATGGAATACAAATGGAAAGATGTAAAGTTGTAGATAGCAACTCAATGTATTGAAAAATACAATAACACTCAATGTGTATATAAAAATACAATATAACTCTGAGGGAGTTTCTCTAACCGACAACCACCACTATGAGCCTAAGTGATAATACAACGTCTTGCCCACGCTGCCAGAACTATCCTATACTTTGTCGTCATATAGAACGCCTTAACTAAGTGGATCCACTAGTCTATGCTAAAAAGCACTGAGAAATCATCTAAAAAGTATGATCTTTTATACCTATGATGGCTACATGGTTTATGGAGACTTGAGTTATTCTAAACTTGCGTCTTCATATCGGTGCTCAATACTACTCCCAAAATATACTTAGCTCATATGTTTTTATAACAAAACTCTTTCTTTGGTTTGAGATAATTACTCAAAACTTAGCTTAAAAGCTCTCTTGGAAATCAGTGTTTCCTTTCTTGCTCAAATGTGAAAACATTTTAACTCTTTGGAATACTTAGTTCCCATATAATCTTTGAAGAAATGAACTTTACTCTTACTCTTTACTTAATTCCAAGATTAAGTCTTAAAACAAAGTTAAAATGTTTTTAAAAGACTTCTTAAAATATGGTTCATGTTGAATTATGCTCGTGAACGACTCAATGCAAGGATTTCAATAACCATAGATAAAACTCAATACTTCGAACTCAAGAACTTCAATGATACTACTCATTTTAAGAATGCTCAACTCAGAGGGTTCATGCGGAATTATGAGGATGAACTACTCAACTCAAGGACTCAAATATACTTCTCATCTTAAGACTATTCGACTTATAGGGTTCATGCGGAATTATGGGCATGAACAATTCAACTCAAGGACTTCATGGGTAACAGGTAATAGTCCCATGATTAGAAATATAATCTCAAAGGGGATTAGGACTCAATACTCAAGACTTAGAACTTTAAGATACTTCTGCTGTCAAAGGTACTCAACTGATGGAGTTCATGCGGAAGTTATGGGCATGAACTACTCGACTTAAGGGTCAAAATATCAATAAGGAACCATGTATACGACTCTTCTCATTCTCATACTTACTTACTCAAAACTTAACTCAAATCGATGATGGATCTCAAAGGATTCAAAAGTGAACA
Source organism: Solanum acaule (assembly GCA_036250505.1). Taxonomy (NCBI): domain Eukaryota; kingdom Viridiplantae; phylum Streptophyta; class Magnoliopsida; order Solanales; family Solanaceae; genus Solanum; species Solanum acaule. The sequence continues at coordinate 618 of JAJOOR010013353.1, read as the reverse complement.
CAAAGGCTTCCTTGAACTCTACTCTTAACTCTCTCTTGAATGTGAATTATGAATTCAATAGTTATGGTTCATGATATGAGGGATATTATGATGACAAAATAGACTCATGAATACCATCTCCTAATTCCTAAAATCACTTGCTTGAGTCTTGAAACAAGTTATTAGAAATAGTAGAAGACTCTTCAAAAAGACTTAAAGAAACTTTCTCAAAATGTTTGAATGAACTCTCAAAACTTAACTCTACCTTTAATTTAAATTATGAATTCACAGTTATGATCATATTATGAATGATTTCTAGGTGTTTAGAAGTAGTTTGGAGCAGTTAGAATCGAAAGGCAGTGAAGGTACCCTTCGAAAGAACTCAAACGGAGCACCGATTGAAAACTGGACGGTGCAGGCGACCCTGGGGCTATGAGTAGCGTGGGGCACCAGCCCCTAAACTTCAGAGAATAACTTGGGGTGCTCTGGTGTAACGACCCAGAAAATGATAGAGTGAAACTAGAGCCTCACGTGTGAGTTTAGAGTCGAGAACCTAATGAAATGATTATATTTGAATTTGACCCAAAAAGTTCTTAAAAATGTGCTTCGGAAGTTACCGAAAACTTGCTTAGCTACTTA